>JALGBA010003191.1:0-30243 GCA_023970755.1 Azemiops feae | reverse complement strand
CATTCCTGTCCATTTTAGTTCGCTGATTCCTAAGATGTCGATGTTCAGTCTTGTCATCTCTTGTTTGACCACGTCCAGTTTGCCTTGATTCATGGATCTTACATTCCAGGTTCCTATGGAGAAAAAATCTTTACAGCATCGGACTTTCCTTTCACCACCAGATGCATCCACAGCTGAGCGTCCTTTTGGTTTTGGCCCAGTCGCTTCACTCTTTCTGGTGCTACTAGTACTAGCCCTCTGCTCTTCCCCAGTAGCATATTGGACACCTTCCAACCTGAGGGGCTCATCTTCCAGCATCATATCTTTTTGCCTTTTAGTACTGTCCATGGGGTTTTCATGGCAAAGATACTGGAGTGGGTTGCCATTTCCTTCTCCAGTGGATCACATTTTGTCAGAACTCTGTGCTATGACCTGTCCATCTTGGGTGGCCCTGCACGGCATAGCTCATAACTTCATTGAGTTACGCAAGCCCCTTCGCCACGACAAGGCAGTAATCCATGAAGGAGGCACTTTCCAGTAGCAGACATTTATTTATAGCCTGTAACTTCCTGACAGGTTTGGCATATCGGTATTCAAATCAATTGGACTGAAGAGGATTGAAGATAAAATTTATCCTGGTCTGGTTTGGGGAGTCAGTAACTCAATCGATCTAAGGCAGGTACAAGAAGGCCATGGGTCAACTCCCGGATTGAAATGAACATCTACTTTACTAAACGTGTCAAAAGAAAATACTGTAAGAATAGAATAGAATAGAATAGAATAGAATAGAATAGAATAGAATAGAATAGAATAGAATAGAATAGAACAGAACAGAACAGAACAGAACAGAACAGAACAGAACAGAACAGAACAGAATAGAATAGAATAGAATAGGAAGGGACCTTGGAGGTTTTCTAGTCCAGCCCCCTCCTTGAGCAGGAGAACCTATACCATTTCAGATAAGCAACTTTCTAATCTCCTTTTAAAAACTTCCAGTGATGGAGTGCCCACAACTTCTGGGGGTAAGCTGTTCCACTGGTTAATTGTCCTCACTGTCAGGAAGTTTCTCCTTAGTTCCAGGTTGCTTCTCTCTTTGGTCAGTTTCCAACCGTTGTTTCTCGCCTGCCCTCTGGTGCTTTGGAGAATAATTTGACCTCACCCCGTCTTCCTTGTGGCAGTCCCTCAAATACTGGAATGCTGCTATCATGTCACCCCTATTTCTTCTTTTCTTTAGACTGGCCAGACCCAAGAAAGGAAGACTGGTTGAGAATCATGCAGGAGCACGTAGCTGCAGCCACCCCTTGACTGAAAAGATCCCCCCTGCCATTTTCTCCGCTTCTCGCTCTGCTCCGAACTATCTCCTCCACTGGGGGGGGGGAGTCAAGAGAGACTCTGCCCGGAGACCGATGATGCTTCAGAATGGATGATTCTCGTTGGTCCTTCTGCTTTTCTGAGCCCTCCCATTTACGAAGTCCCAGAAAAACGCCCCCTCCCCCCTATCCAGACCCACCGATTCTGCCTCTGGGGCTGAGAGATAAGATAAGATAACCTTTATTGTCATTTTTATATTGTGGGCACAATGGCACACATCAAAAATGAAATTTAGTTGCCCGCTCTCAAAGTGAAACATATACATGACACACGCCTAAACATACTATGTACAACATATATATAGACCCACATCCCTACATATGCATAGCAAATAAATATTAAATACTGTTAAATACTGTCCAAATACTGCCCCTAAAGAGAGGGGAGAAAGACTCCTCGTCTTTCTCCCCTCTCTTTAGGGGCGCTTATGGGGCGGCATCCATGGGCTCTGTTGGGCTCCCCCTGATGCTGCTGCTGGTGGGGGCGCTGGCCCGGATCCCCAGAAGCCAAGAGGGGAAGGAGAGCCCCGGTAAGGAGGGGGCCGGGAGGGGGAGGAGAGGGGCTGGGGTGAGGATATGGTTGGGAAGCACCCCTGATCCTCGTGTGAGGGGGGAAGAAAGCTGCTGGATTTCCAGATGTGACTTTGGGAAACGGGTTTAGGGTAAGAGTGGTGGAAGTCTGCAACAGCTTCGATCTCTGCATGGTCTCCTCCCCCTTTCTCCCCACATCCCCCCCCAGGAGGACGCAGAGGGACCCCCTCTTTCCCAATTGTATCCAAGGTGGGGAGTCGCAGCCGGGCCCGTCTCTCGCTCCCCTCCCCCCAATATCTGGGTCGGAATCGGCTGCATCGAAAGAGGAAGGAGACAGAAAGCGAAAGCGAAAGAGGGAAACTTTCCGACCTGAATCCACACAAAGAAAAACATGCATTTTAGTATTTTTGCTTCTTCAGAAACTTCACTTTTTCTTCTGAATCTCAAATTTGAGGCTTTGAAGGTCCCGCAAGTGTTGTGCTTTGGTCCCTTCTGGGGGAGATTCTAAATTTGGGGAGGAGACCAAGGACTTCCCCACCCTCCATAACCCCCCATTGCTCAATTGGGACCTTGAGGGAGGGGGGAAACTGAGGGAGGAGGACTTGGGGGGGCGGGTCTGAATTGCTCCTCCAAAACTGGCTCCGCAAAACTCTCCCCATCGTGAAGGGGGCTGGAGACCCTCTTTTGGGGAGGGGGATAGGAAACAGGTGCGATCCCCCAAAATCATCCAAAGGCAGGTAATTGGGCTGAAGATTAGGGGGGAAAAGAAAAGTTGGGGGGACCCAGGGAAGGTGGGGGGTTCCCTCCCAAAGGGAAAGAGAGTTGGGGGGTATGGATATTACTTTCCCTCCATCCCAGAAAGTTTTGGGAAGTCTCTTCAGCCCCCTCCCCCCATAATTCCTCCCCCTTTAGATCCATGTTCCCTGCAGAGAGTAGATCTGCTCGACCAGTTGAGCTTCTGCCTGCCTTTTTCCACCCGGGGAGGATGGAAGAGGTCCAGCGGGAAGTTCCTCCCCTCCCCCTCTTTCTTTCCTTCCCCCTCCAGACCCCCCCGCAAGTGTTTCTCCCTCCTCCTCCAGGGGGCGTCTTCCGCCAATCTCTCACAGAAGATCCCCCACCGCTTCCCCGTCCCGAGGGGGTTCCTCCTTTGCTAGTGGCTGGGAATGATGGACTCTGGAGTCCCTTCTGATGGCCCTTCTCCTCCTCTTCCTCCTCCTCCCCGCAGCCCATTTCTTCTTCCAGATGAAGTCTAAGTGCCTCTTCTCCAATGGGACACAGCGGGTGCGGTTCCTGTACTGGGTCTTCTACAACCGGGAGGAGTTCGCCCACTTCGACAGCAACCGCGGGGAGTTCTTGGCTATCATGGAGTTGGGAAAGGTGGATGCCGAAGCTTGGAACAGCGATAAGGTCATCATGCAGTACTCGAGGAGCCAAGTGGATGGCTTCTGCTGACTCAATTACCAGGTGGACAACTACGAACGAGGCGGCCAGGACGGAGCTTGTGATCAGCCGGAGAAGTGAATACTCTTCTTCCCGTAATTCCCATAATCTTTCTTTTCTTCCCAGGATCCGAACTCTCTTCCTGTCTGGAATCTGGGATCCCTTTGATCCCTCCCCTACCCTGAAAATCTATTCACATATGAGTTTTGGGGTTGGGATGAGAATCCAGCCAGCTCTCTCTCTCTCTCTCTCTCTCTCTCTCTCTCTCTCTCTCTCTCTCTCTTTCCTCTGCCTTGAGAAGAAACTGATTCAAAGGCTGAGAAATTTCATTCAGCCAATTTTGGGGGTCTGGGAGAAAGCCCCCCTTGAAATACCCTTTTTGGCAATAGACTCAGCTTCACCTGCAACCAAATCGCTTCCCTCTTCACACCTGGAAAGGTTCCTGATTTGGGGGAGGGAGTCCAAAAACACCCACAAACATTAAAACTGAAATTCGGGTCATATGAAACACATCCTGCAGCAAGTTGTCCGGCATTGAGTTGGCTGTGGCAAGTTCTCCTAGACTCCCCCTGTCCCCCCCATCCTACACAGAAGCTGCCATCAGGGAGTGGGACCCCTCCCCACCTCCTTCCTCAGGAATGGCCAGTTCCAGAGGCTGGGAAGGAGGCCGGCCGGCTGCAGGCAGAGGGTGATCTGGGGGGGAGGATCTCCCACCGAATCCCCCCAAAGGCCCCCCTTGAGATCCCCCAAAATCTCTTCTGTTCACCCTGCTCCAAAAGGGGGATTTGGGGTCTGTCAGTCTTCAGTGGGGGGGGGGAGAAGCTCTTCCTTCAGGGGATTCTGGCAGTGATGGGGAGCAAACGGCTGCCCCTCATTGGGGTCCTTGGCCCTTTCCTTAAAAATGTCTCTTTGTGTTGATGCTGCCTAAAATTGTTGGGTTTTGCAGCCACCTCACACTTTGCACTTTTCCCCCTTAAATCTTCTGCTGAATTTTGTGTATTTGTGTATATTGTGGGTCACAAAGGCAAAACAGGGCAAGTGAAAAGGAGAATTTTTCTTTCTCCAAATAAAACTTTTTGAAAAGTGATTGAAACACAGGAGAAAATTAGAAGAAAGATGGGCCTTGGCTTGAACCAATCAAGCTTTCCTTTTTCTTTCCTTTTCTTTTTCCTTTTCTTTTCTTTCCTTTTCTTTTTCTCTCTCCTATATTTAAAACAGTGTTTTATTATTGTTATTGTTATTGTTGTTGTTATTGTTGTTATTGTTGTTATTGTTGTTATTGTTGTTATTGTTGTTATTGTTGTTATTGTTGTTATTGTTATTATTATTTGAAAAAAGATGTCTGTGAATCAACACAGTATTATGGAAGGCATAGCATTCTTTCTTCCAGCATTCTGCAACATTTGTCCTCGCAGCCTTCAGCTTGCACCTTCATCAATTGTGGCATTTTTATTGATGTGACCCCCGGGGAGGGGATGTGGGGGGGCACTGGTCATCCCAGAATCCCTCCTGCCACTCAAGGGCTTTGCTCCCCCCTCCCCCGAGTTTCCGTGTCTGGGGCTCCCGGGGTCAGCCGGGAGTGAGGCTGCTGTCCCAGCCTCTGCCCACCGTCCGGTCGGTTTCAAGAGCGGAAGAAACTCCTGTGACTTTTTTTCTCCCAGAGCGGAACTGGACTGAGATTAAACCCACAGAGGTACAGAAGCAGCAGAGCCGGTTCTGGAGTTTTTGCGTGAAAACAGCCTGGTGAAATCCCCTTTTTTCCCTCGGATCTCCGTCTGGTCATCGTCCACCAATCAAATGCTTTGTTTCATTTTGGGAAGGATCGGAGGGCTTCGGAGTTTCCCTGCATTTGGCCTGGGGGTGTCTGTTGTGTCCCAGGCTGGGTGGGCTCACATGCCTCCCTCCCTTCCCTCCCAAACCTCCCTCACCCTCCCAGGCCTTCCTTCCCCCTCCCTCTTTCTGTGGTCTGGTTGCGAGTATTTATTGCTATTGGATTTGTGCAATTTGATGATGGAAACTGTTATGTCCTGGGCCTTGCTGAGTCATTCAGCAAGGCTCAGGAAGGCTGCAGAAAGGTTGCAGAGACCCGGACAGACCACATGTCTGCCCGGGACCCAGACAGGCTGTCTCCAGCCTTGCGCGCATGCGCGAGGCGGGAGAATAGCCTGCAATCATTGGCGTGCATCCCCTTGCATGGGGAGTATAAAAGGGCTTGTTGCCATTGTTCGTTAGCTTCTGTTCTGTGATTGTACCAATAAAGATATCTTTTCTTCTGAACCTGCCTCGTCTCAATGTCTGAAGTGCTAGAACAGAACATTGGCGACGAATGTGGGATTTGCCGCTTAGGAAGCCTACTGAAAAGAAGCTAGGCATACTCACCTGAAGGCCTGAATGAGAAGAGAAGCACGGCGTCCAGAAGGAGCAACTCCCTGCCAGTACAAATACGCTGGAGGTAGGCTTGGCTTCATGGGACCCCTTCTCCTTCCTTGCAGCGAGAGACATCGACGAGGCTATCGTTCATGAAGATGTCCAAGCTGGGCCGTCTTGTTGAATTTGACACTTCACACCCAGAACGCTGGAGCTCGTACGCAGCTCGCGTTGAGAACTATTTTCGGGTAAACAAAATCCAAGAGGATGGCCTGAAAGCAGCTACCTTGTTGTGTGTCTGTGGGCAAGAGACTTTTGACATTGCCGAGAATCTTGTTGCCCCAGCACCTTTGGAATCGATCGCATATGCCGATCTTAAGAAAATGCTGCGTGAGCATTTTGAGCCTAAGCTATCTGTAATATCTTGGAGGCACCAATTCGAGCAGCGGGACCAGCGGCCAGGAGAATCAGCTGCGGATTTCATCGCAGGTCTGAGGCAGGCTACTAGGCCATGTGCATTTCAAGATTTGGAGGAGAGGCTCCGAGATCAACTCATCTGCAGGTTGCGAAGCTGTGAGATGCAACAGTAGTTGTTTGCGAAAGTTGAAGTCACATTCCAAGATGCCTTAAGAGAGGTTGTGGCAGCAGCCGGCAGCGCAGTGAAGGCCTTGCGGTCAACAAAGACCCCTCCAGCGACAGTCCCTGTCCATCAAGAAGCCGTGCGAGAGGCCTCCGGAGAAGAATCCGAGGAAGAAGAGGTGGACAGACTTCAACCGTCGGCGGAGAGAAGACTGCAGGAACGTAGAGGACAGACGCCTGCATCCCTTCGCTGCTTTGGCTGTGGGGGTCACCACAGGAGAGCCGACTGCCGTTTCCGTTCTGTTGCTTTGCCGGGCATGTGGCAGGCAAGGCCACATCGCATCAGCCTGCATGGGTCGCCAGAAAAATAGGTCCCCTGACGAGTTGCCTCTGAAAGGTACCAAGGTCCCCAGCCAACACAGGGTGGGTTTCTGTGCGTCCCGTAGAGGGGTGTTTAAAACAGGGATTCACCGGCCCCTTAAGAAAAAGCTGTGCATTGATGTACAGTTGCAGGGAGTTCCCCTGGCCATGGAGCTGGACACAGGGTCTGCTCTTTCCATTATTTCTGCAGACACCTTTAAAAAGGTTTGCTCCAGGAGTGGCTCACGAGTCAAACTCAGGCCCTCCAATCTCATCCTCACTGACTTTCAAAATTCACGAGTCAGTGTGAAGGGGGAGGCCACGCTTAGAGTACAGCGTAAGGATTTCAATGGATTATTAGATGTGGTGGTAGTTGGGGGTGATCGCACGAGTCTCATAGGACTCAATTGGTTCGAGGCACTTGGGATCCAAGTGACTGGTGTGAACCATCTGCAAACTGCTAACCTTGCAGGAGTCTGTAGGGAGTTTGCTGATGTATTCAGCTCAGAGCTTGGCTCATACAAGGGGCCTCCCATTGCTTTAAAATTAAATCCAGCCATTACACCCATCAGGGTTAAACCAAGGAGGGTGCCTTTTGCCCTCAAAAGTAAAATAGATGCTGAGTTGGGCAAATTGCTCCAAGAAGGCATTTTGGAACCTGTGGATGCTAGTCCATGGAAAACCCCCATAGTGACGCCATTGAAATCAAATGGTGAAGTCCGAATATGTGCGGACTATAAATGCACTCTTAACAAAGTCTTGCAGCAACATGCATACCCAGTGCCTGTGGTGAGCCATATTCTGGCCTCACTGAAAGGGGGAAAACTCTTTGCTAAGCTCAATTTAGCTCAGGCCTATCAACAGTTACCTGTTGATGAGGCAACAGCTGAGGCACAAATGATAGTGACTCACAGAGGGGCTTTCAAAGTAAAAAGGCTGCAGTTTGGGGTCAATGTAGCCCATGGCATCTTCCAAGGGGTGATGGAGTGAATGCTCCGTGGTATTCCTGGAGTCTGCCCCTATTTCGATGATGTCCTCATTGCAGGAGAGTCATCTGAGAACTTGGCTGAAAGGCTGAGAGCTGTCTTGCTGCGGTTCCGCCAAGTGGGGCTGAAGTTACAGCAAGACAAATGTAAAATCGGTGTAACATCCACTGAATTTCTAGGATTTCGTATTGATGCTGAAGGCATCCACCCTGCAGAGTCTAAATTCAAGGCCATTCAACTGGCCCCTAGTCCCCAGTCAAAAGCTGAACTCCAGGCTTTTCTGGGTTTACTTAACTTTTATCATTCATTTCTCCCCCACAAGGCTGCAGTGGCTGAGCCATTACACCGGCTCATGGACAAGCAGGCTCCATGGACATGGACAAAGGTCCATGAAAAGGCTTTTAAAGAAGTCAAGGCTTTGCTATCCTCCAATGCTGTACTGGCTCACTTCAATGAGCAATTGCCTGTGTGCATCGCATGTGATGCCTCCCCTTATGGGGTAGGAGCAGTGTTGAGTCATCTCAAGGCAGATGGGACTCAGGTCCCTGTGGCCTATTATTCTAGAACCCTCCCATCTGCAGAGCGTAATTACGCGCAGATTGACAGGGAAGCCTTGGCAATAATCTCAGGCATCAAGAAATTTCATGATTTCTTGTATGGCCGCCCTTTCACGGTCTACACTGACCACAAGCCTTTGCTGGGGTTGTTTACAACCAGCAAACAAACCCCACACATCATCTCCCCCAGAATGCTGAGATGGTCCATTTTCTTGGCAGCGTATGATTATACTCTGGTTCACAAACCAGGGTCAGAGATGGGCCACGCTGATGGCCTTAGTAGGTTACCTCTAAAGCAAATAGAGGCAGATCCTGCTCCTGCTGTACACATTCTGTCCATTCAGGACTTACCTGAATCTCCCCTCAATGCTAGGGATGTGGCTGCTGAAACTGCCACTGATCACACGCTTGCACGCGTGCTGACATGCGTGTTGTCAGGATGGCCTGACATGTGTCCTGGCACAGAGTTCCAAAGTTTCTGGCATAGGAAACATGAATTGTCTACATTCAAAGGGTGTATCCTGTGGGGAAGCAGAGTAGTCATCCCGGCCTCATTGAGGACTAGAGTCTTGCTCTCTCTACATGAGGGACATCCGGGAATAGTAAGGATGAAGGCGCTTGCTCGCAGACATCTTTGGTTGCCTGGACTCGATAAGGACATCGAGGCCCAGGTTCAGGGGTGCCAACTGTGGCAACAATCACGGCCAGAGATGCCCCAGGCCCCTGTACATAGGTGGGAGGAAACACTCACTCCATGGTCACGTGTACACATTGACTATGCTGGGCCCTTTCAGGGGCAATTCTTCCTTCTCCTTGTGGATAGCCATTCCAAGTGGCTAGAGGTCATTCCTGTATCCTCCACTACTACTGCCAGGACCATCCAGGTGCTCAGAGGAATCTTCGCTTCCCATGGCCTTCCTGATGTCCTAGTATCAGACAATGGTCCCCAATTTACCTCTTCTGAGTTTCAGGCGTTTCTTCAAGCCAACTTGATCCGGCACGCCACGTCTGCTCCTTTTCACCCTGCCACCAACAGTCAGGCTGAACACATGGTGCATACCACCAAGGACGCATTAAAGAGAATCACTCAAGGGCCCTGGCATCACAGGTTAGCTGATTTTCTCCTTGCACACCGCACCACACCCTGCACAGCTACAGGAAAGAGCCCTGCTGAACTCCGCTGGGGTCGCAGATTCATTATGAAGCTGGACAGGCTGCACCCAGACCGGGTGGCTTCACAGCTGTCACAACTGCAGGCACCTAGGAGACTCCAAGTGGGGGACCCGGTTTGGGCCAGAAACTATGAGCATGGGCATCTCTGGGTACCTGCTGTTGTATGTAAGGTCTCTGGGCCACTGTCCTACGAAGTGACCTTGGAGGATGGTCATGTGCTTAGACGCCACATAGACCAATTGCGCTGGAGGCTTCCCAGTCATGTTTCCGCCCCCGGCTTTGCTCTCGGGGGGGAGGGGGACCCCAATTACGATTGTGGACCACAGTTTCTCCACGAGGGCACTTATCCAAATGTTTCAAATGGGGGGTCTTGCCATGGAGGCGGCTCCTGACTCTGGCAGAGGTCCCTGGCTAGGGGCAAATGGCCATAAATTGGCTACTCAGGGTACTCCTGCTGCTGGCCTTGGGCTCGAGGGACAGTGCTCCCAAGAGGAGTCCCGTGGAATTCCGGGGAACTCCACCCCACCAAGGGACTTGGGGAACTCGACCCCACCAAGGAACTCTGGTTTGGGTATAGTGGATCCAACCAGTCAGCAGTCAGGGGGAACCCCTGAGTCTTCTGGGCGACAAAGTCCTGATTTGTTTTGCGCAAACCGGGAGCAGGCACTCCAGGCACCTATTACAAATCCCACACCCAAAATTACACCTGCACCTAATCTGGCTCCACGGAGATCAGAGCGGGTCAAGGGTCCTCCTAAGTATTTAAATGAATATGTAAGGTCCCTGTCCATTACAAAGGAGGGTTATTAGCCGCACCATCTGAGAAAGTAAACAACTATCAGAGTGCTGCAGTGCAAATATTGTCAAAGAGTGAAAGAATGTGGATACTACGGGACCCTGAAGGGAAATAAGTTGCCAGGAGTAAGGTTGACCGCATAATATGCCAACCGGCCAGCCATGTGTGAGTGTATGATGTTAAACAATATGCATAGTGTTGTTTAATCCAAGAGGGAGGGGTGTTATGTCCTGGGCCTTGCTGAGTCATTCAGCAAGGCTCAGGAAGGCTGCAGAAAGGTTGCAGAGACCCGGACAGTCCACGTGTTTGCCCGGGACCCAGACAGGCTGTCGCCAGCCTCGCGCACATGCGCGAGGCGGGAGATTGGCCTGCAATGATTGGCTGTGCATCCCCTTGCATGGGGAGTATAAAAGGGCATGTTGCCATTGTGTGCTTGCTTCTGTTCTGTGAATGTAATCAATAAAAGATCCTTTGTTGTGAACCTGCCTCGTCTTGATGTCTGTCTTGCGAGAACAGAACATTGGTCATCCTGTGCTTCTCATTGTAAGGGTGGACCTGCCCATCGCATCAGCTCCCTCTGTCACTCAAACCCCCAGTTCTCCCTTCTAGGCCAAGCTGCATATATTAACATCCCCCCTCCAGATAAGAAAAATAATCAACAACATGTAACCTTCCTATCTTTATAAAAATCTAATAAAATATATTTAAAAAAAGAAAAGAAAAATAATCAACAATCGACCAAAATAAACCAGAACACAGGGACACCAAACTATAAGCACATGGAAGTCTTCTAGGGAGGACAAACAAAGCCTCAGAGATGGGAATGTCACAGGAGTCACAAAAAACCAAATGCATCTACACAACCAGAGGAACTGCCACCAGGTCCCCCTAAACCAAATTCCGGGTGGTTGTGGCAAGAAATCAGGTCAAATCAGTCCACCGCACTGTGGGCGCTGCCACCATCTCAACTGCAGACCTAACAGCACAATGGTTTTATTTAAATGAAGAAACATCAAAATTTAATGGCTCTCATTGTATCAGTATGGAAAGACAACACAGAAAGTGTCAAGGAAACTAAAACTTCTACCCACTCTACAATTTTTCCTCTCTGTGCCAATGGTGTTATCCTAGGCTGTCACTTTCCTGCCTCTTAGCCAGCTCTCATGCAAAAAATGATCTTCCTAGAACAGATAGCAAATGAAATTTCACTTCAGTTACAAGGAGTTATAAAATCAGCTCCAAATTAGGATTGATACATGGAGATCTCATTGAAAAGAAAATTCCAAACTCTTAATATTAGGCTGGGTTCAAGGATACTGAGTGCTTCCATGGAGATAAAGCACAGGCAGCACTAGAGTTAAGTGTCACCAACCTAGAGTGGCAACAAACTCCATATCTCTGGGTGACCTTCCCTAGCAGCCTCTGGAGGCATTGAAGGACAACAGAAGTCACTTTCCTGGCTGTTGAACTATCTCCATCCAGCATGGCTTTCTGGACATGTCCTAACAAGAACAACTAAGATCACTACAGAACACTGCCACAAGGGTGTATCTGTGACTTTTCTAGAAAGTGCTTTTCTCCAGCTACTCCCTCCTTAAATGGAAGAGGTTCAGGGTCCCAAGAGCAGAAGCTCCTTCTCACTGCAATCATCACCATCCCTGTCTCTGAGACCTCTTCTCCAATGTCTCCAATGACTGCCTTTGATGTAAACATCAGACTGAAGCAACATGGAAGGGATCTTGCATCAGATAAGGATAAAAATCACAGGTTATGCTTTTTGTGGCTCACATTACAGGACAGACAGAAGCTGTGCTCTGGAATATATTTTCTCTCTCTTTCAGGTGAATCTTGGTTTCTCTTTGAATCAGGAAAGCCACTGGATATTCCACCTTGTCAGAGTGCTTTCAATTCTAATTCTTTTTTAGGAAGGACATTGATTCCATCGCATGAATTATGGACCTCCTGCTTCTGATGCTGCTGGTGTCCCAGCCACTCTCTGGGAATCTGAGAATGAAGTGCCCACTGAATTTGGACAACCAGGATGGAGAAAAGCCATGGAGCTATTATAGGCCAGGAGATCTTTTCATTGGTATAGTCATCTCTCCATCAGAAATAACACCTGCAACATTACCTTTCAACATGGCTCCTTCTAGTCAGATTCAGTTGTAAGTCATGTGATGGAGTTTCATTCCCTCCATTTGCAGTTCTAACACTCTTCTTTTTTTTCTTCTTGTTTTACTTACTCTTATATTGCAGGATCTGACAGATTTTTTGAGTCCTTTGGATTAACACAGCCTCTCTCTTTAGCCTTATTTTCTGAGAGTAGAAACATGAGGCAAATGAAACCTGAAAGAAGTCCACATTATTTTCCTCTCTCTGTTCAATCCTAAATTCATAACAGGAATACTGACTTTGGTTGAAAGTAATGATTGAAATGGTTCTAATTTCCTCTGCCCAGCCATTTCCATATTTTTATATCCGATTGATAAACAATGATTTTTAAAGGAATAGAAGATGACTTGTTTTTAGAAGAGCATCTCTGGGTCACTTATCAAAAATATCCTTCCTTTAATGGTGGTTCTTCTTTAATGACTGAATTATTCTGGGCTATGAATATTAGTACTGCTAAAAATAATTGTATGTTTCTGATTTGTTAAACCTTTTTGAGGACTATCCCCATCCTCAGCACTAACAATATTAAAAGGTGATGGGTGACTATAATTTGCCTCTAGTTTTGGATCAATATTGGCTTATGTTTCAGCTAGTTTGTAGACAAAAAAGATGATTAAATGGAGAAAAAGTATTGTTGTTGCTGCTGTTGATGATGCTAATATTAACATGATCACGGTTTTATACTAGTTTATCCTATAAAAAGGTACTACGCATGATTTGCAATATTGAACTGGTGAAGGAGAATCCCCAGCTCCTGCACAATCTCACACTTGGCTACAACATCCATGACAACTATGTTAACACCCTTGGCACTTCAGATGCCTTGCTGGACATGCTCTCTACTGGAGAAGCCAATGTTCCCAATTACAGCTGTGGAAGGAAGGAGAAGCTTTTGGCTCTTGTTGATGGAGCTGACAGAGACAGCTCCATCCAGTTGTCAACATTAGCAGGCACCTACAAAGTCCCACAGGTTTGTGTTTGTCCTTCCCTTTCTGTAAAGTGAGTGGGATGTTGGTGTGTATGCGATAGATCCAACCATGTCTTCTCTAGGTAATTGAAGATTATTTTGAATAATAATAATGATCAGTCTATACTTCGAAAGGCACTTTACTTGCTTCCAAGAAATGGCGCCAAGTTAATAATGCCCATCTCATCGCAAAAGCCTCTTTCTCCCAAACAGCCCATCTCCTCTCTGTTTCTGAAAACTTTCGTGAAGTGTAGGCGCAGGGCTGCAGATCCCCGTTAAGGTTTTTTTGTAGGAGGACTGTGCCCACCGCAACATCACTAGCATCAGCTTGGATGATGAAAGGTTCCTCAGGATCAGGGTGTTTAAGAACTGTTTCTGCTGCAAATAAACTTTTCACTATGGCATTTGTAAGGATTATAAATAAGGATTGGGATATACAGTCAGGAGGAAACAAGGATCAAAAGAGACCTGCCTTTTCATGACATCATCCCAATTGCTTAGAGGCTTCTGCTGCACACTTGTGAAGGTGAGGAGAGGCTCTGTGTCCAATCAAAGGATCTTTTGTGTAATAGGAATGTGCAGAACTGATGGAAAACTCACATTTTTTATATGGTCTTAACCAAAACAATGATATCCTCAATCATGAACAAATCTCAGATTTTTAAACAGAGTCCTATGGGATTACCTTTCCTACTGATGATAAAACATATATGTACTGTGAACCTTTAGGGGCCACTAACATTAACCAACCGTTTTATTAAAAATCTACAAATATGTTAGGCAACGTATCTATTTTTTGGCCTAAAATTCTCATGATCAAATTCATCATAAAAGGTCTGAAGAGCAACATGGCCTCTGGAGAGGAATTTCTAGCAGCTGAACAATTCAAGAAATATCCCGACTGGTGGGACCCTCCATTGGCAGATACATTTACACATATAAATAATATCCGGCATACCCATTTGTGTCAAAGATGACAATTGTAATTCCTATACATAAAACAGGGACTAAAAATGATCCTAGCAATTCCAGGCCCATTTCTCTAACAGATATTGTGATTAAAATATATGCAAATTTCCACTTGAAAAGAATTGATAGGTGGATGAAAAGTGCATTCCTTGTAGAAGAACCAGCAGTCTTTAGGCAGATGTGATCCACTATTGACAATTCTTTTGTCTTGAACCATCTAACTAAAAAAATATTAGTCAGAGGAAATAATGGTTTGCTGCCTTTATAGCATTTGACAGAGTAAACAAAGAAATATTATGGAAGAAATTGCCTGCCCTTAAAATGGAGCTCAGAATGTTGGCCCTGCTCAAAGCCATTTCTACAACCACTGAAAGTGAGAACAATTAATCAGTGGAATGGCTTGCCTCATGAACTTATGGTGCTCCATTAATGGAGATTTTCAAAAAGAGGCTGGACATTCATTTTATCTGGATTGGTATAGGATCTCTTGGTATGGGCAGGGAGTTGCACTAGAAAACCTCCATGGTCCCTTCCATCCCATTTTTGTTCCTTTGTTTGAGAGTGTGTTTGGGGCTCAGTGGAGCCATGAGAAGTAGGATTGATATGTCCCAAAAGTTAAGACAAAGGTGTTGCTGATATGACATTTGGGTTGCATGTGCTGTTAAGAGGACTTGGCTCCTATTCTCACAATAATTATCTGATTATGGATGAGTCAAAGTCAAAAGTTATGGTCTTTGGAAAATGACAGCATTGCCATATAGAGCTAATTGATGAGGAGGCAACAGAGCAAGTTCACACCTTTCCTTACCTGGGGGAACATTTCTCTGTGACTGAATCTGGGCTCCCTCAACATCAAAGGAGCTCATTTAGAAGGCACAAGTGAATGTACTGTTAATTTTTTTAAAAAAAATCATAGGTATGCAGCTTCCTTAGACTGAATTATTAAATACAAAATACCAACCTTACCATTATGCACTTATATTCAGCTGAACTTTGGGATTTAATTTATATAACTACTAGAAAAAATCAGATCACATCATCTGAGAAGTATCTTGAGAGTAGATAAAAGGACTTCAGCTGTTGCCCTCAGAGCAGAATTTGGAATTTATGCAATTTATAAAATTGGAGCATATAATTATTTTTAATAAAATTAATTGTATGGAAACTACTATTACTACTACTACGACTAATAATAATAATAATAATAAAGTTTGAAGGGACCTTGGAGGTCATGTAGTCAAACCCCCTGCTCAGGTAGGAAACTCTATACCATTTCAGACAAATGGCTGCCCAGTCTCTTCTTAAAAACCTTTATAATAATAATAATAATAATAATAATAATAATAATAATAATAATAATAATAATAATAATAATAATAATAATAATAATAATAATAATAATAATAATAATAATAATAATAACAATAATAACAATAATAATAATAATAATAATAATAATAATAATATCATCTGTACATTCTTGAAAGCAAATATGCAAAAATGGAAAACAGTCCTAACAGCAAATGGGGAGAACATTTGGTGAAATTTACATCAGACGAGGAATCTTCCAAGGGGACTCACTTTCACCACTACTGTTCAACATCGCATTAATTCCATTGACAATAATCTTACAAAACACAAAACTGGGATACCACATCTCAAGCCAGCATGGCAAGATAAACCATCTACTATACATGGATGACTTAAAACTGTACGCGAAAAGCCACACTGAACTTGAATCAATACTCAACGCAGTTCAACTCTTTAGCAGCGATATCAGAATGAACTTTGGACTTGGAAAATGTGCTGTACTATCCATGCAACGAGGAAAAATGGCAAAAATAGAAGGAATAGAACTGGGAAATGGAAGTATTGTGAAAGCACTAGCAAAGGATGACAGTTACAAATACCTAGGCATATTGGAAGCAGATAACATCTTGAATGGAAAAGTCAAAGAGTCAACGCAAAAGGAATACATCAGGAGAGTCTGCAAAATATTAAAATCAAAGCTGAATGCTGGAAACATAATTAAAGCCATTAATACATGGGCAGTCCCAGTGATACGCTACTCAGCTGGAATTATCAACTGGACTTTGGCTGAACTGGAAAACCTAGACTGGAAAACGCGTAAACTTTTGAATATGCATCACACTCTACATCCACAAATTGACATCGACAGGTTGTGCCTGCCAAGAAAAATAGGGGGCAGAGGGCTATTGCAAATCCACCAAACTGTAGAAGAAGAAAAACAAAGTTTGAATGAGTATGTGAATCAAAGTACAGAAAAATTGCTGCAGGCTGTGAAAACAGAGAGCATTATAAAGCTAACAGAAACAAAGGCAGAATATAAGGAAAAATGGCTGGATGACGGATTAAATAGATGGAAACCAAAGCTTTGCATGGACAGCATTTGAAAAACATTGAAGGAAAACGTGATAACAACTTGACATGGGCATGGCTTAAGATGGGAACCATCAAGAAAGAAACGGAAGGCTTAATACTGGCTGCTCAAGAACAAGCACTACAAACGAATGCCATGAAAACGAAGATACAAAAATCCACAATCCAAATTGCCGACGTTGCAATGACAAAGTTGAAACTGTTTCACATCTAATATGTGAGTGCAGCAAAATCACGCAAACTGATTACAAAGCTAGACATGACCGAATTGCTAAATTAATCCACTGGGCATTGTGTAAAAAATACGACTTGCCTGTGTCCGAAAAGTCATGGGAAAATAGGGTGGAAATAGTTGTTGAGAATGAGAGGGTGAAGATCTTGTGGGACTTTTGAATACAGACAGATTGCCATTTGGAACACAACACGCCAGATATCGCAGTTGTAGAGAACCGAAGCATATAGCTGATTGATATTGCTGTACCAGGAGATGCCAGAGTCGAAGAAAAAGAACTGGAAAAAATTACGAAATATCGCAACCTGGCCATCGAAACTGCGCGATTATGGATGAAACGTGTAACGGTGGTGCCCATTGTCATCGGGGCACTGGGAACTATGTCTAAAAACTTTGCAAAATACATCAAGAAACTGCAGCTTCCTGCAATAACTCCAGCAATGTTACAAAAAACTGCGCTACTCGGAACATCTTACAGTTTAAGGAGGTACC
This sequence comes from Azemiops feae, assembly GCA_023970755.1. Classification (NCBI taxonomy): domain Eukaryota; kingdom Metazoa; phylum Chordata; class Lepidosauria; order Squamata; family Viperidae; genus Azemiops; species Azemiops feae. The sequence goes on along the minus strand of JALGBA010003191.1, from coordinate 12,873 downwards.
TGGTTGAAACCTAGGATGCTGGCAGCAACTCGTGTCAACCATCAGCACCAGACAATTTGAATGTTCAGTTGACTGAGGTTCATGTTTAATGAATAATAATAATAATAATAATAATAATAATAATAATAATAATAATAATAATAATAATAATAATAATAATAATAATAATAATAATAATAATAATAATAATAATAATAATATTGGAAGGGACCTTGGAGATCATCTAGTCCAACCCCCTTCTCAGGCAGGAAACCCTATACCATTTCAGACAAATGGCTGTCCTGTCTCTTAAAAACTTCCAGCATTCACAGCTTCTGAAGGCAGGTTGTTCCATGATTAATTGTTCTAACAGGAAATTTCTCTTTAGTTCTAGGTTGCTTCTCTCTTTTGTTAGTTTCCATCTGTTACTTCTTGTCCTGCCTTCAGGTGCTTTGGAGAATAGCTTGATTCCCTCTTCTTTGGGGCAGCCCCTGAGATATTGAAAGACTGCTATCGTGTCACCCCTCATCCTTCTCTTCATTAAACAAATAAGAGTCACCAAACGCTATTAGAACAAACAAATTTCATTTAAAACATTCTTGTTTTATATCTTTTTTGGAACTCGAGAAAAACCTAAAAAAAATGTTGCACAAAGAATCCAAGGTGCTCAAAATAGAGAAAAGTAGGGCCATCTTCAATAATGGCTGTCCAGTCTAGTTGGCACACTGAAAGGCATCAGCTGCTACAAATGTACCTTCCAAGTATTGAATTAAATCTTCCAAACTCCATACAATGAATATACTTGTATTTGTGGAGCTCCAGAAATAGAAGATGTAATATATTTATTATTTTGAATGTCAATTTTTTTAAGAAAGAGGGAGGTCAATATCTTGGATTGCACTTTAGAGAAACAATCTAATGGCATCCTAATATTTTAAAAAAATGTATTTTCTCTGTGCTCAGAATTCAAAAATTATATATAATAAAGCCCTTTTTGGAAGGAAATTATGGTCTGATTGTGTTAAATTCTGGGGTTATAAAGAAATACTATCTTCATTCTTTATGCTTATTCTATTGTACTTATTTTTCTAAATTCTGTTTTTACATGCAGTCTTGTTTTATGTTGTCTATCTTGATATGGCCTAATGACTAATCAACAGGAAGTGTTCTAATATGTGCATGAGAAAAATATTGGCTTTATTAAAAGCTAAACATTTGGTCTTAGTAGGACCCAAACTATAGCACAGAATTCTTCATTGTTTTTTCAGGTCAGTCATAGAATTGCTTCAGAAACTCTGAGTGATAAAAGTCAATTCCCTTTTTTTCATCCGATGTTCCCCAAAGAAGGGATCACGTACCCAGGAATAGTCCAAATTCTCCTCCATTTTGGATGGACCCTGATTGGTCTCTTTGCTCCAGACACAGAGAAGGGAGAGAATTTCATGAGGACTTTCACTCCTATGCTTGTCAAGAATAGAATTTGTGTTGTTATATCACAACAATTCTCAACGACTGGACATACCGCATTCCTCAGGGATGCCCTCTCTAAGTGGAGACGAGTCAATGTCTTTGTTCACTTCGTAGAATTTGATTCCGTTTGGGACAGAATTCTTCCCTTCCATTCAGCACTTGAAGGTTTGGCTGGACCCATTGAAGGGAAAGTCTGGATCATGACAGTGGTTGGAGCATTTACTTTGAAAAAGGATTGGTGTCTCAAGCATGTCCATAGTATTTGGAGCTTTCCCTTTCAATGGAAAAAGAGTTGGAAAAACGATAATGCCTATAAATCATATTTCTTTGTGGAACCTGAATTTCAAGCTGAGTATTTTCACTGTTCTGTTTCAAAACACATCTTTTCTGTCAAAGGCCGGAGAAGATGCACCCAGAAAGCACCAGTGGACACCCAAAAGAAAAAGAATAGGATGGAGTTCGGAAATGATGGCTATACCTACAGTGTCATTAAGATTCTGGCCCATGCCTTAAGTGCTGCATCCAAACCCCAAAGGAGAAGGAAGAAGGGTGAAGAGAAGTTGGGGGTTCCAAGGCTGCAGCCATGGAAGGTATGGAGTCCCAACAAGGATCCATCAAACTAAATTCCTTCTCAGGGTCTTTTGTGCTCTTTGGGCTTCATTGTTTAAGATCTTAAGCTTCTGTACAACATCTCCTACTTATCGGAAGAGTGCTGCATCCTCCCTTCAACAACCAAGACCTTTCATATATTAAAAAGAAAGTTCCAGACATTTTCTCATTTTAAGCTCCTGTAAACTAGGACAAGAAACAATGGCTGGAAACTGATCAAAGAGAGAAGCAACCTGGAATTAAGGAGAAACTTCCTAACAGTGAAGACAATTAGCCAGTGGAACATCTTGCCTTCAGAAATCATGGGTGCTCCATTACTGGAGATTTTTAAGAAGAGACTAGACAATCACTTGTCTGAGATGGTATAGGTTCTCCTGCTTGAGCGGGGGACTGGACTAGAAGACCTCCAAGGTCCCATCCAGCGCTACTCTACTCTACTCTACTCTACTCTACTCTACTCTACTCTACTCTACTCTACTCTACTCTACTCTACTCTACTCTACTCTACTCTATTCTATTCTATTCTATTCTATTCTATTCTATTCTATTCTATTCTATTCTATTCTATTCTATTCTATTCTATTCTATTCTATTCCAACATGGCTCTTCTGCTTGATTTCTTTCCTCAAGGCTTAAAGCAGCTGCTTTTATCTCTTCCTCCCCTTCTTTGTCCTTGACTAAAGCTGATGAAAATTTTGTGCAGTGTCTTCTCCAAGTGTGGTGCCTGCAAGAGGACCTGGTATCATTCTACTGGATCAATAATGACATTATCGACAAATTAATAATACGGTTATTATCATAACATTAAAATATTACTACTACTTTATTATAATCAGTAACCATTCTACACACAGAATATTGTGAGAAAAAATACAAATGAAATATTAATAAAGATTATAGCTGCCATTCATTACATTCATACAATCATGTATAAGTCCTGGATGCTAACAATTAGTTAGTTTCCTATTGAATTTTATTCATGCACCTCTCTCTAACACAAAATCATATTTTTATTTTCTGGAAGCTGTAAGGCTCTGCCTCAGCTGAATCTCTCAAGAAAGCAGAACTCTTGAAACTGGCATCGTTTCAAAAGGAACTTTTATTGAGAGTCAGTGACAGCAAGAGAAGGCAGGCAGAATCTGAAGTTCCCGGGTGAAATTGTTAGGCTAAACCCCATTGTTGAAAATCCCTCCCAACTGCCCAGTCCATAGGAGCCAATCCAGAGGTGCAAAGAGGTTGTGAGAACTCCAGACGGAAACTGTGGTAAGATGTTCCCAGGGATCTCTTCGTTGGTGAGGTGAGGCAGATGATCTCGGGCAGCAGAACCGAGTCAACAAAGCAAAGCTAAACACATCACAGGAGAGCTCCAAAGGTCCCCATTCCCATCAGGATGGCAGCATTCTGACAGGGATCTATAGGGACCTGAGAGAAGCTGGGAATTTTTAAAGGAGACCAAAATAACTTTGTCCAAGTGTTATTATAATTTTTGCATCATAAAATCATGATTTATCTACTTCCTTTATTAAAGAAAATATAGAAGAAACAATGACCAAGGTCTAATTATTTTTCGTAACTCCCCAATTTTATCAGTAATATTAATATTTATTTGAGTACAATTTTTGAGACAGTTGTATCCAGTTAATTCAGTTAACTATCTCATATCATCCAGCACTCAATTAACTAGATCCCCATTCATCACATCATGAAGCATTTAGTTAATTCTTTTCTAAAAACAAGTTATACAACCAGCATTCACATAATCTGTTAAGGAAGTATAATGATAGTTGTGAATGAGTTTGGAGGACCAGAGAAAGAGATGCAGGGAAGGATCAGATAAGATTGTTTGGGGGGCGGGCAAGCCACAGCTCCGGCAGAGAAAGAAACTCAGAAAAAGTCCTCCCTAAATTTTTTGACTGTCAAAAGAAATGGTGAAAGATTTGTACTTTCACACTGCAAGATTTTGTTAATATAGCCTTACAATAAAGTAGAATTACTTCATCTGGTCATTTTTCCTGTCTCCTCCACCTGAATGAAGATTCGCCTTGCAACTTTCTTCTTAACAATTCCTTGCTTTCTGGTAATCAGCCTATTGTTTGCAAGGAGTTTATGAATACTCTAGTTATTTGGGTATGTTGTTTACTTGATTTGTGACTTTTGCTAGATTGTTATATATAATTGACAATTTTTGTCAATTACATGGTGTCAATATACATTTTATCATGTATACATTATTTAGAAATATTGCTGAATCTTTGTACTTCAATTTTGAAGATGATGGTAACAATTGTTCTCCCAACTCACAATATTTGCAAGTTAAACAACCATCAAAAAAAGATTCAAATTTAAAAAGTGATAAGAGATAAGAAACCAAGATTTCTGCTTTTAAATTCCTGGATGTTTCCATTCTAGTTCCATCCATTTCTAGAGAAGAGGGAATTGTACAATCTTTCCCTGCTGAAAGTGCACTTGGATCAGAATGGAGACGTAGCAGCAGACCTGGTAATCTTTAGTAGGGTGGTTCTCCCCAAGGAAGATCCCATCGACAAGGTATTGGGGAGTTTTGAAAGACAGAGACTAACAATCAACCAAGATGCTTTGTCACAGCTAAAGTTGCTCAACAAGGTGGGGAAAATATTGATGTCTTTTCTCTTTTTTCCAAAGCTGTTTCAAGTGGGCTAAACCCAGTCAAAAAAGTGGGTAACCTTCTTTGAGAATTGAATGTGTGGAGTAAAACCTCTATAATTTTCTTAGGCAGATAAGCATGCTTCAGTTCTATTGATCAAGGTTTCCCTTCTGATGCTGTCATGCTGAATCCTGTTGTAAGCTGATCCAAAATGAGATATGAGGTGATTATTATTTAGGACACAAATCATTGCCATTTAGTGTCCCTTCGGCAGTTTAGTATACCATAAAACTGGTGAGACAGGGCCTCATATGCTGGAGATTTTGGTGTTAATAGTTTTATTAGGTTTTTTTACTAGTTTTTTGTCTTCACATATCAAAGATGAAGGCAATTCTGTTGACCAGTCCCTGAGTTCAGATTTGGACTGAATCCAATGAATTGGAATCAAGACTGGATGGAGGTCCTGTTGGTCCAATTGTTAAATAAGCTTCATCTTGCCTTGATTGGAGTCAGGGGTCTCCCAAAATTTCAGGCTCATACTCTGGGATGTTTTTAATCAGCTGAGAACATGCTTATAACTGCCTCTCTCTAACCCCACTGGGATAGTGGAATTTAGGAAGGAGGTCCAAGGCTTTCGCTTCAACTGAAATAATAATGACTGGTTTGATGTGAGCTCATTTATTGATTGATTGATCAAATTTATTTGCTACCCATCTCACCATAATAATGGCTTGAAAACTGAAGTACTGAAACATGAAAAAGTAATTCATGTGGGCATCAAAAAATGCCTGACTCACCCTTATTGTGGAACACATTCTTTTGACCTCACCTCCATTTGACCTCACTATAGTTTTAGTTCACCAGCATTGTTGTCATATAAATTGAACATATATATATATATATATATATATATATATATATATATATATATATATATATATATATATATATATATATATATATATGTGCCATTTAGCCCTTTGCTCTGATGATGTTAACAGGTTGTTAACGAAAGCTCAGCAATAAAGATGCCTTTTTCTAATATCCCGGAGTTCATTATTTTATTTAATTGACTTTAAATGTCTATACCTGGGATTCCAATATTTAAAATTATTAAAGACATATATATATACCTGCCTCCAGAAGCTGTGAATGCTCCAACACTGGAGGTTTTTAAAAAGAGACTGGACAGCCACTTGTCTGAAATGTATAGGGTCTCCTGCCTGAGCAGGGGGTTGAACTAGATGACCTCCAAGATCCCTTCCAGCTCTACTCTATCCTATCCAATTTCACTGCATCTTCCTCCTTTTTACCTGTTTTTAGTTTCCATTTCATATTTTCCTTCTGTCAAAGTCTTGAATTTTTCCTTCATTTTTTTTTATATATATATATATATATATATATGTAGGTCTTTGGTAATTCGGGTTTTCTCCCGTGTAAAATTGGAAGTGTCTTGGCGACGTTTCGACGAAGTCTCATTCGTCATCTTGAGGCTGGTGTCTCTTCGGCCTCGTGCTTCTAGAAGCAATGTGTGATCGCAGCTGTTTCTTCCTTTTAACTGCCAGTGGAGGTATGAACTGATTGGATGGGAGCTTGGCTGTGTTCTGATTGGGTGGAGGTGTGTTCTGATTGGTTAGGGGCTTGGCTGTGCTCTGATTGGATGGGGGGTTGGCTGTGCTCTGATTGGCGGGGTGTGTGCTCTGCTTGGGTGGGGGCCCTGTTGTGCTCAGATTAGTCTGAGTTGCAGCGGGATTTGAGATGGAGAGCTGCATTGCTGTTGTTTGGCTTCGCGTTCATGGTCATGCCACATCTTCAAGGTGGGTGTCAGTTTGCTTCATGTATGAAATGGAGGGGTTTAAAATGGCCAACGATGCAGCTGTGGTCTGGTTTCTGGTCCGCGGTCGTGCCTCATCATCGGTGCGGGTTTGAGTCTGCTTTTTGCGTGGATGTGTGGTGGTGACATCATGTGTGGTCTTCGTGAGTGTGGGTCCAGTGTTGCTCCTTGTGCTAGGGATTCGTCTGTCAATAAGGCTGGGTTTCCAAATGGCTGGTAGGCGGGAGGTATCATCTCGTTTATTCATGCTGTGTTGGCGTTTTTCTATCTCGATGGCTTCTCTGATTATTCTGTTGTTAAAGTGTTCAGTTTTGGCAATAGTTCTGGTATTTTTAAAGTCAATTTTATGTCCTGTGGCTTTGAGGTGTTGGACCAGGGAGGAAGTTGGTTCCTCTTTTCTGACTGAGTTCTTGTGTTCTTCAATGCGTGCGCTTAGTCTTCTGTTGGTTTGTCCGATGTATGTGGTGGGGCAGGCGGTGCATGGGATTTCATATACTCCTTGATTTTCTAACTCAATTTTGTCTTTGGGGTTTCTTAGGATGGTAGATATTTTTCGGTTTGTGCAGGATGCTGTCTTGATGTTGTGTTTGTGGAGGATCTTGCTGATTTTGTCTGTGGTGCCTTTTATGTATGGGAGGAGGGCTTTGCCGTTTTCTTGTTCTATGTCTTGGATTTTAGTGGGGGTTTCTTTTTGGATTAAGTTGGTAATCTTATTTCTTTGGAATCCGTTGGATGTTAGTACATTAGTGAGAGTGTGTAGTTCGGTTTTTAGGTGTTGTTCGTCAGCTAAGCGTTTTGTTCTCGAGATGAGTGTCTTGGCTACGGAGGTGATCTGTGCTGGGTGGTGGTGTGAGAGTGCGTGCAGATAGCGGTTTGTGTGTGTTTTCTTCTGGTAGATGGTGTGTCCTAGGGAGCCATTGGATTTCTTGTAGACTAAGACATCCAGGAAGGGAAGTTGCTTGTTGGCTTCTGTTTCCATGGTGAACTGTATTTTGGGGTGTAGGCTGTTGAGGTGTGTGAGGAAGTTGTCTAGTTTTTCTTTCCCATGTGGCCAGATTATGAAGGTGTCGTCTACGTATCTGAGCCAGAGTTTGGGTTTGTGATCAGATTTTTCTAGAGCTTGGGTTTCAAAGTGTTCCATGTAGAGGTTTGCAATGACAGGTGAGAGGGGTGATCCCATGGGTGCTCCTTTTATTTGTTTGTATTTTTGTCCGTTGTAGATGAAGTATGTGTTGGATAGGCAATGGTTGGTCAGATCTAGGATGTGCTTGGGGGGGTTATATTTGTTTTGGATAGCTGTCAAGGCTTCTTTGATTGGCACTTGGGTGAAGAGGGAAATGACATCAAAGCTCACGAGTAGGTCGCTGGGCTGTAAGTTTTGTTTCTTTATGATCTCTATGAATTGGAATGAGTTTTTTACGTGTGAGGTGATGGATTCTGCATAGGGTTGTAGTTGTTTGGCGAGAAATTTGGCTAGGTTTTGTAGAGGTGAGCCTATGGAGCTGACTATGGGTCTAAGTGGAGTTCCTTCTTTGTGTATCTTGGGGAGACCATAGAGCTTAGGGCATCTGGATGATTTTTCTCTGGGAATGATTCTTTGTTGGATCTCTTCGCTGATGGGGGAGGCTTTTATTTTGGATCTAGTGGTTTTTTCCAGGTAGGTGGTGGGATCTGTGTTTAGGGGTTTGTATGTGGATTCTTGGAGTAGGTTAGTTAATTTGGTTTGGTAGTCAGATGTGTTCATAACCACCGTGGCGTTGCCCTTGTCTGCTGGTAGGATTATTATGCTGGTGTCTTCTTTCAGGTTAAGTAGTGCTGTCTGTTCCTCTTTGTGTAAGTTGCTTTTGGGTGGCTTGCTGTTGCAGAGGATGTTGGAGATTTCGAGTCTGATTCTGTTAGCGTCGTCGGGGTTGATTTTGGTCAGGCTGGTTTCAACTCCGCATATAATGGTTTCCGTGGGGATGTGTTTGGGAGCGACTGCAAAGTTGAATCCTTTGGAAAGGACATTGGTTTCGGCTTTGGTGAGGATCCTATCTGAGATGTTATGCACTGTTTGTTTCATGTGTGGCTGTGAGGGAGGAAGGGTTTGTTTCTGGCGTTCCTGTAGTCTTCGGAATTTGTTGGTATGTGTGTCTGTCTTGAGGGTGGTCTGTGTTTCGGCTCTCCAGACGGCGAGTTGTTTGGATTTGTCCCAAAGTGCGGGGTGGATCTTGTTGCTGAGTTTGAGGTGAAGTGTGAGGAGATCTTTGTTGATTCGGTCTAGGAGGAATCTTTTTGTGTGAAGTTCATTTCTGATTAGGGCCAATTCTGTTCTTTTCAGGATGCGTTTGGTGGCTGCAGAGTTGGAGTGGAATTTCAATTGGAAGCATGTGGGGATTAAATTTTGATCTCGGCAGTTGCGTAAGAATGCGAGGTCACATAAAATGGAAGCTCTTTGGACTTCGAGTTTTTCATAGGTCCTAGTCAGATGGTAGATTTCCTCCCCGTAGAGGTACGATATTTGTTTTCTGAGGTTTTCACGGGTGTTTGTATGTAGGTCTTTGGTAATTCGGGTTTTCTCCCGTGTAAAATTGGAAGTGTCTTGGCGACGTTTCGACGAAGTCTCATTCGTCATCTTCAGGCTGGTGTCTCTTCGGCCTAGTGCTTCTAGAAGCAATGTGTGATCGCAGCTGTTTCTTCCTTTTAACTGCCAGTGGAGGTATGAACTGATTGGATGGGAGCTTGGCTGTGTTCTGATTGGGTGGAGGTGTGTTCTGATTGGTTAGGGGCTTGGCTGTGCTCTGATTGGATGGGGGGTTGGCTGTGCTCTGATTGGCGGGGTGTGTGCTCTGCTTGGATGGGGGCCCTGTTGTGCTCAGATTAGTCTGAGTTGCAGGGGGGTTTGAGATGGAGAGCTGCATTGCTGTTGTTTGGCTTCGCGTTCGTGGTCGTGCCACATCTTCAAGGTGGGTGTCAGTTTGCTTCACGTATGAAATGGAGGGGTTTAAAATGGCCAATGATGCAGCTGTGGTCTGGTTTCTGGTCCGCGGTCGTGCCTCATCATCGGTGCGGGTTTGAGTCTGCTTATTGTGTGGATGTGTGGTGGTGACATCATGTGTGGTCTTTGTGAGTGTGGGTCCAGTGTTGCTCCTTGTGCTAGGGATTCGTCTGTCAATAAGGCTGGGTTTCCAAATGGCTGGTAGGCGGGAGGTATCATCTCGTTTATTCATGCTGTGTGGGCGTTTTTCTATCTCGATGGCTTCTCTGATTATTCTGTTGTTAAAGTGTTCAGTTTTGGCAATAGTTCTGGTATTTTTAAAGTCAATTTTATGTCCTGTGGCTTTGAGGTGTTGGACCAGGGAGGAAGTTGGTTCCTCTTTTCTGACGCATTGAAGAACACAAGAACTCAGTCAGAAACAACTACAGCCCTATTCAGAATCCATCACCTCACACGTAAAAAATTCATTCCAATTCATAGAGATCATAAAGAAACAAAACTTACAGCCCAGCGACCTACTCGTGAGCTTTGATGTTATTTCCCTCTTCACCCAAGTGCCAATCCAAGAAACCTTGACAGCTATCCAAAACAAATATAACCCCCCCCCAAGCACATCCTAGATCTGACCAACCATTGCCTATCCAACACATACTTCATCTATAACGGACAAAAATACAAACAAATAGAAGGAGCACCCATGGGATCACCCCTCTCACCTGTCATTGCAAACCTCTACATGGAACACTTTGAAACCCAAGCTCTAGAAAAATCTGATCACAAACCCAAACTCTGGCTCAGATACGTAGAAGACACCTTCATAATCTGGCCACATGGCAAAGAAAAACTAGACAACTTCCTCACACACCTCAACAGCCTACACCCCAAAATACAGTTCACCATGGAAACAGAAGCTAACAACCAACTTCCCTTCCTGGATGTCTTAGTCTACAAGAAATCCAATGGCTTCCTAGGACACACCATCTACCAGAAGAAAACACACACAAACCGCTATCTGCACGCACTCTCACACCACCACCCAGCACAGATCAACTCCGTAGCCAAGACACTCATCTCGAGAACAAAACGCTTAGTTGACGAACAACACCTAAAAACCGAACTACACACTCTCACTAATGTACTAACATCCAACGGATTCCAAAGAAATAAGATTACCAACCTAATCCAAAAAGAAACCCCCACTAAAACCCAAGACATAGAACAAGAAAATGGCAAAGCCCTCCTCCCATACATAAAAGGCACCACAGACAAAATCAGCAAGATCCTCCACAAACACAACATCAAGACAGCATTCTGCACAAACCGAAAAATATCCACCATCCTAAGAAACCGCAAAGACAAAATTGAGTTAGAAAATCAAGGAGTATATGAAATCCCATGCACTGCCTGCCCCACCACATACATCGGACAAACCAACAGAAGAATAAGTACACACATTGAAGAACACAAGAACTCAGTCAAAAAAGAGGAACCAACTTCTTCCCTGGTCCAACACGTCAAAGCCACAGGACATAAAATTGACTTTAAAAATACCATAACTATCGCCAAAACTGAAAACTTTAACAACAGAATAATCAGAGAAGCCATCGACATAGAAAAACGCCCACACAGCATGAATAAACGAGATGATACCTCCCGCCTACCAGCCATTTGGAAACCCAGCCTTATTGACAAATGAATCCCTAACACAAAGAATGACACTAGACCCACACTCACGAAAACCACACATGATGTCACCACCACACATCCATGCAAAAAGCAAACTCAATCCCACACCGATGATGAGGCACGACCACAAACCAGAAACCAGACCACAGCTGCATCATTAGCCATTTTAAACCCCTCCAATCCATACATGAAGCAAACTGACACCCACCTTGATGATATGGCACGACCACGAACGCGAAGCCAAACAACAGCAATACAGCTCTCCATCTCAAATCCCCCTGCAACTCAGACTAATCCGAGCACAATAAAGCCCCCACCCAAACAGAACACACCCCCATCCAATCAGAGCACAGCCAACCCCCCATCCAATCAGAGCACAGCCAAGCTCCCACCCAATCAGTTCATACCCTCACTGGCAGTTAAAAGGAAGAAACAGCTGCGATCACACACTGCTCCTAGAAGCATGAGGCCGAACGTTGCCAAGACACTTTCAATTTTACGCAGGAGAAAACCCGAATTACCAAAGACCTACATACAAACACCCGTGAAAACCTCAGAAAACATATATATATATATATACAAATAAAGAACATCTTTAAGGTTGACAGCCCTTATTTTTGAGGAAATTTCCCTTTTTATCTTAACCGGAGATAATTTTGGACTACTTTCAAAGGGAAGCAGCTTTGCAATGTTTTATGTACTCCAGAAGAAACCTTTCCAGATCCTACTGGTCAAAAGTTTCTTTTTTCCTCACAGTTATATTTTAATTTAATAAATAGAATGAAATGAAAAATTAATATATAAATTTTAAAATAAAGTTCACTCTAAAATTTAGTATTTGTGGATATTTTAAAATCAAGCATTTATGAAGAATGGAGGGATGCATGTTAATTCCACTATGAGGAGAAAAACACTGGTTATCACTCAATGCTTAAATCTTTTCTCAATTTCATCGCTCCAGACTTTGTTAAGTAGAAAGCTACTTTATTGTAATCTGATATGTCAGAAGAAAAAGGGAGGAACTGAATGAAGCATCTTCCTGCAATTGTATCTCCTGCAACCATTTGGAAGGGGTCAGAGATTTCATATTTGCCTACGTGAAGCCCAGAGACAACTTGGCTGATATTCATGTCTACCTCCATCATACATGGATGGTGAGTCCTAAAATATTTTCTTTGGCATTTCTTCTTTTTCTGTTTAGTCTTTGCCTCAATCTAAATGTGTGGAAAAATGCCATCCTGGATTTATCAAGCAGGCTCAAGAAGGAGAGCCAGTTTGCTGCTATGACTGCATTCCTTGTCCAGAGGGGACCATCTCCACTCAGGAAGGTGGGTGACACCAAAGGGAAACTTTGATCAATATGCATGTTAAAGACACATGTAGGTTTGGTTGTTTAGTTCTTAATTTTCATGGTGTCCAGTTTCTTCCATAATGGGAAGGATAAGAAAAGTATCTTGAATGATGAGGTAGGAAGAAGGATGCTGTGGATTGAGTAGGAAATGTCTCTTTTATTTCCCAGTTTAGATGTTTCCGTCCATATTTATCTTTCTTAGAAATATCTGTATTCTTTGTAACAACAACAACAACAACAACAACAACAACAACAACAACAACAACAACAACAACAACAACAACAATAATAATAATAATAATAATAATAATAATAATAATAATAATAATAATAATAATAATAAT
>JALGBA010003190.1:0-10742 GCA_023970755.1 Azemiops feae | reverse complement strand
TAGTTTCTTGATTGGGCGGTTGTTTACTTATTTATTTAGCGTATGGCATATCATACATGGACTTGCAGTATATATTAACATTTCACCTAGATTAGAAAAACACAATAAAATGTAAATGTTAAAAAGATTTTTGTTCAGATACCAATAGGCCGTCTAACCATTGAAGTGCAGCCTCCTTTATATTAGATAGATAGATAGATAGATTGATAGATTGATAGATTGATAGATAGATAGGGTAGATAGATGTACACGATATGTTGCAGGTGTGCGCAGGCCCCAGCTGCACACATTCGGTGGTGCGTCAATGCAATTGCAGATAGCTATGATGGGAAGCTGGTGGTTTGGCATTGCCTCCTTACTAGGACCAAGAGAGAAGGACTGACCCCAAGGTCACCACAGTTGACTTTCATGCCTAAGGTGGGACTAGAACCGACAGTCTTCCGATTTCTAGTCCAGTGCCTTAAGTATCCCGCATTGTCTCTCACTGTCTATGGCGATTCTCAGTCATCCGGGTCATAATTGTCCCCAAGATGCTTTTTCAGGAGCAACTGGACTTTGTTGATTTTCTTTGACGACGGTTTCGCTTCTCAAAAGAGAAGGTCTTCAGCTCTGATGGAGCACACTTAATGGCCTTGGCTCTTTTGTAAAACCTAAAGCAGTGTCACAACTGTGGAGGCTAGTGAAAAGATCTATCGGAGTGTATTGTGCCATACGCTAAATAAATAGGTTTGTGTTTTTATTTATTTATTGCGATCTCTTCGGGGTCACCAGCAAATTTTAGGGGACGTCACAAATTTGGAGATGGTGTACTCGGTCAACCCTGGAGTCCAATTTAATACAGTTCCTGCTTTCCCTGGATAAACCATTTAGTTATCTGCAAACTGCATGCAGGCTGGGGAATTCTGGGACTTGAAGTCCACAAAAATTGCCAAGTTTGAGAAACGCTGGATGACTTATAGGGATTATTAAACTTGACCCCTGCTGGCTGGGAATGGATGTGCAATACTCTGTGACACTCCACCTTTGCGGGGGGCTTTTATATAGGGCGCCCCCAATACAATCCAGATTTCTGCATTGTCTTTTTTCCGTCCTTAACTCCAATCCAAAGTCTTCCTCCATATATGCTCCAGCAAACTCGGAAGTCTTGGTTCTACCGGCCGCTCTACGATTTCCACACGAGCTCTCTGGTTACATTTCTATGGCGATTCCCAAGATCGACGGTTTGAAGAGGGGAAAGCCCACTCTTCCCTCCGCTCTCCTTTCCTACCTCTATGGTGCCTTTCCGCTTCTCTGCCGAAATAGGGGACGCGCCTTCTGATGGCGTCACAGCCCGGCGACGCCCCGAGAAGGCTGTCCCGCGGCGAAGGAGAAGGCAAAGGTGGAGCCGGCGGCGCTGCTGCCTTTGCATCAAGGCCAGGTGAGGCGGGGGCTTCAGGGAAGCTTCCCCGAATCTGCCGCCCGGCGTGGGTACTAGGAGTTGCGTTCCCACCACACGCGTTGCCCGATGAACTCAATTGCCTGGGTTCGCACTCCCTTCTAGTAACATCACCGGAGGGAGCCGGGCGTTTAGTAAATTATTGCTGTTATTCTTAATATTATTTGGTGCTTTCGACTTAGTCTCGACTCCTGGCCATTGCCTGACCAAATCCCTGCGGTTTTCTTGGCAAGGTTTCCGCCCCCCCAGCTGCGGTTAGAATAGAATAACCGAGTTGGAAGGGACCTTGGAGGTCTTCTAGTCCAACCCCCTGCTTAGGCAGGCAACCCTATACCATTTCAGACAAATGGTTTGCCATTGGTTCCTTCCTAGGGCCGAGAGACAGTGACTGGCCCAAAGCTGGTTTTGGAGTGACTGACCCAGATGACCTTTTTGCGTATTTTTTTAATCCAGCCTTTGTTATTTTTATAAATAACTCAAGGCGGCAAATATATCTAATGCTCCTTCCTTCTCTTATTTTCGCCATGCAGCAACAGCCCTAGGGTTAGGGTTAGACTTAGGCTGACTAGGAGAGGAATTGGCCCAAAGCTGGTTTCTCATACCTAAGGTGGTACTAAAACTCAGCCCCCACCCCCAATTTCTAGCCTGGCACCTTCCACCCCAATTGACTAGCTGTCTATTTTTCACCCCAGTGAAATGATATTCACGAATGGGCATACTAGGAAGATTAGAAACTAAGATGCAGCAAGAAATTAGTGTGATGTAGGTAGACATAAAACATTTTAATAAATGCGTCAGTTTCAAAACTAGCAGCGAAGGTAAAATCTAATCTCACTCATTTTAATATTAAGCATAGCAATAAATTTATGTATGTTTGGTGAGGTTTATCTTTAAAGTTAGCACCTATCAAAGTAACCTTAATTCATCATTACAGGCCTTTTTGAAGGCCGCGCCATCTCTCGCTAAGGGACAAGCAGGTACAGCAGCCCCCAAAAGAAATAAACCTTTTAAATGGCGTTTTAAGTTTATTATTCTTTGTTAATAAAACCATACTAATATTAGGTTATCTTACTCTGCCCCAGGGTCTCAGCAAAAGGGCCTCCCGTCGCCCTATTAATATTAATAAGGCGTTAATAATAAAGATAGAGAATAATAACCTTAAAATCCCATTCAAAAGGTTTATTTATTTCGGCGGCCGCAATACCCGTTTTGACCACAGGAGGGCAGGTTTTTCCGTCCCATAGCATTAACACCTAGACCTTCTCGGCATGGCGACCTCCCGTCCGTCCAAATTGGCCATCCCCCAGTTCATTTGGAATCGACCTTCCTATTATGGCCGAATTCTTGTCCGTTGCTTTTAGTCATCCGTCGGCACCTTCCTGTCCTCTTTTCTGCTCTACGCTGCCGCAAGAAGGGAAAAAAGCCTCGGACTGCCGCAGGTGAGCCGAGCAGCCACAAAAGAAATAAAGCTTTTAAATGGAGTTTTAAGTGTAGTATTTATTAATGAAACCTCAGTAATATTAGGTGATGTTTTGTGTCCCCGCGTCGCAGCAAAAGGGCTTCCCTTCGCCCTATTAACATTAATAAGGCGTTACTAATAAAGATAGAGGATAATAACTTTAAAATCCCATTAAAAAGGTCTATTTCTTTCGGCACAGTTTTACGTCGCAAAGCATAGGCATCGAGGCAATCCCAGGCGGGTGAATCTGGAATGGAGGGTTTAGGGATGGAAGAAACAAGGGACGGGCGGGGAGGCCGGCGGGCAGCTGCTTCTAAGTGTGCACGGTGCCTCTGGGCATATGTAAAGTGCGAGGGGAAAGTGGAGGGAAGGAAATCTTGGCTGCCTCCAGCTTCACTTGCTCAGCCCAAATTGACTGACTGGGAAGCAAAAAGGGGCTTTCTAAACCTCTAGGCGAGATGGGGCAGATAAATGTAATCATAATATAAATTATATAGTATTATCATACACCCACGCACGCACACACACACGCATATCATTGTTATTATATAAATAATAAAGCCGGAGCTAAGGGGCCACTTGGTCCATCATCCAACAACATTGTCTCTTCAGGGGTCCTTGGTGCTCTCTGAGCTTGGTGGTTTTCTTGCAGACGTTTCGTGATCCAACTAGGTAACATCATCAGTGCTAGAAGAGAGAGGAATTTGCTCTCTCTTTATATACTTAGTGGCTTGTCCTATCAGGGTTGATGGAGGTGTTCCTGGTAGTTTCTTGATTGGGCGGTTGTTTACTTATTTATTTAGCGTATGGCATATCATACATGGACTTGCAGTATATATTAACATTTCACCTAGATTAGAAAAACACAATAAAATATAAATGTTAAAAAGATTTTTGTTCAGATACCAATAGGCCGTCTAACCATTGAAGTGCAGCCTCCTTTATATTAGATAGATAGATAGATAGATAGATAGATAGATAGATAGATAGATTGATAGATTGATAGATTGATAGATTGATAGATAGATAGGGTAGATAGATGTACACGATATGTTGCAGGTGTGCGCAGGCCCCAGCTGCACACATTCGGTCGTGCGTCAATGCAATTGCAGATAGCTATGATGGGAAGCTGGTGGTTTGGCATTGCCTCCTTACTAGGACCAAGAGAGAAGGACTGACCCCAAGGTCACCACAGTTGACTTTCATGCCTAAGGTGGGACTAGAACCGACAGTCTTCCGATTTCTAGTCCAGTGCCTTAAGTATCCCGCATTGTCTCTCACTGTCTATGGAGATTCTCAGTCATCCGGGTCATAATTGTCCCACAGATGCTTTTTCAGGAGGCAACTGGACTTTCTGGATTTTCTTTGAAGACGTTTCGCTTCTCATACAAGAAGGTTCTTCAGCTCTGACTGGAGCATCACTTAATGGCCTTGGCTGCTTTTGTAAAACCTAAGCAGTGTCACAACTAGTGGAGGCTAGTGAAAAGATACTATCGGAGTGTATTGTGCCATACGCTAAATAAATACGTTTGTGTTTTTATTTATTTATTGCGATCACTTGGGGGTTTCCAGCAAATTTTAGGGTACGTCCCAAATTTGTAGGTGGTGTACTACGGATCAACCCTGTAGTCCAATTTAATGACAGTCCTGCTTCCCTGATAAACCATTTAGTTACTGGCAAAGTACATGCAGGCTGGGGAATTCTGGGACTTGAAGTCCACAAAAATTGCCAAGTTTGAGAAACGCTGGATGACTTATAGGGATTAAACTTGTCCCCTGCTGGCTGGGAATGGATGTGCAATACTCTGTGACACTCCACCTTTGCGGGGGGCTTTTCTATAGGGCGCCCCCAATACAATCCAGATTTCTGCATTGTCTTTTTTCCGTCCTTAACTCCAATCCAAAGTCTTCCTCCATATATGCTCCAGCAAACTCGGAAGTCTTGGTTCTACCGGCCGCTCTACAATTTCCACCCGAGCTCTCTGGTTACATTTCTATGGCGATTCCCAAGTTCGATGGTTTCAAGAGCGGAAAGCCCAGTCTGCCCTCCGCTCTCCTTTCCTACCTCTATGGTGCCTTTCCGCTTCTCTGCCGAAATAAGGGACGCGCCTTTCCTGATGGCGTCACGCCCGGCGACGCCCCGAGAAGGCTGTCCCGCGGCCAAGGAGAAGGCAAAGGTGGAGCCGGCGGCGCTGCTGCCTTGGCATCAAGGCCAGGTGAGGCGGGGGCTTCAAGGGAGCTTCCCCGAATCCTGCCGCTCGACGCCGCCTTTGTACGGGCGGCGTGGGTACTAGGAGTTGCGTTCTTCCCACGCCACGCGTTGCCCGATGAACTCAATTGCCTGTGTTCGCACTCCCTTCTAGTAACATCACCGGAGGGAGCCGGGCGTTTAGCAAGTTATTGCTGTTATTCGTAATATTATTTGGTGCTTTCCACTTAATCTCGACTCCTGGCCATTGCCTGACCAAATCCCTGCGGTTTTCTTGGCAAGGTTTTTCCCCCCAGCTGCGGTTAGAATAGAATAACCGAGTTGGAAGGGACCTTGGAGGTCTTCTAGTCCAACCCCCTGCTTAGGCAGGCAACCCTATACCATTTCAGACAAATGGTTTGCCGTTGCTTCCTTCCTAGGGCCGAGAGAGAGTGACTGGCCCAAAGCTGGTTTTGGAGTGACTGACCCAGATGACTTTTTGCGTATTTTTTTAATGCATCCTTTGTTATTTTTTTATAAATAACTCAAGGCGGCAATAATTATCTAATGCTCCGTCCTTCTCTTATTTTCCCCTCAGCAACAGCCCTAGGGTTATGGTTGCTTAGGCTGACTAGGAGAGAATTGGCCCACGCTTGTTTCTCTACCTAAGGGTGGTACTAAAACTCAGCCCCCACCCCCAATTTCTAGCCTGGCACCTTCCACCCCAATTGACTAGCTGTCTATTTTTCACCCCAGTGAAATGATATTCACGAATGGGCATACTAGGAATATTAGAAACTAAGATGCAGCAAGAAATTAGTGTGATGTAGGTAGACATAAAACATTTTAATAAATGCGTCAGTTTCAAAACTAGCAGCGAAGGTAAAATCTAATCCCACTCATTTTAATATTAAGCATAGCAATAAATTTATGTATGTTTGGTGAGGTTTATCTTTAAAGTTAGCACCTATCAAAGTAACCTTAATTCATCATTACAGGCCTTTTTGAAGGCCGCGCCATCTATCGCTAAGGGACAAGCAGGTACAGCAGCCCCCAAAAGAAATAAACCTTTTAAATGGCGTTTTAAGTTTATTATTCTTTGTTAATAAAACCATACTAATATTAGGTTATCTTACTCTGCCCCAGGGTCTCAGCAAAAGGGCCTCCCGTCGCCCTATTAATATTAATAAGGCGTTAATAATAAAGATAGAGAATAATAACCTTAAAATCCCATTCAAAAGGTTTATTTATTTCGGCGGCCGCATACCCGTTTTGACCACAGGAGGGCAGGTTTTTCCGTCCCATAGCATTACCACCTAGACCTTCTCGGCATGGCGACCTCCCGTCCGTCCAGATTGGCCATCCCCCAGTTCATTTGGAATCGACCTTCCTATTATGGCCGAATTCTTGTCCGTTGCTTTTAGTCATCCGCCGGCACCTTCCTGTCCTCTTTTCTGCTCTACGCTGCCGCAAGAAGGGAAAAAAGCCTCGTACTGCCGCAGGTGAGCCGAGCAGCCACAAAAAGAAACAAAGCTTTTAAAATGGAGTTTTAAGTGTAGTATTTATTAATGAAACCTCAGTAATATTAGGTGATGTTTTTGTGTCCCCGCGTCGCAGCAAAAGGGCTTCCCTTCGCCCTATTAACATTAATAAGGCGTTACTAATAAAGATAGAGGATAATAACTTTAAAAGCCCATTAAAAAGGTCTATTTCTTTCGGCACAGTTTTACGTCGCAAAGCATAGGCATCGAGGCAATCCCAGGCGGGTGGAAATCTGGAATGGAGGGTTTGGATGGAAGAAACAGGACGGCGGGGAGGCCGGCGGGCATCTGCTTCTAAGTGGTGCAACGGTGGCCTCTGGGCATATGTAAGTGCGAGTGGACAGTGGAGGGAAGGAAATCTTTGGCTGCCTCCAGCTTCACTTGCTCAGCCCATATTGACTGACTGGGAAGCTAAAAAGGGCTTTCTAAACCTCTAGGCGAGATGGGGCAGATAAATGTCATCATAATATAAATTATATAGTATTATCATACACCCACGCACGCACGGGCGCACACACACACACACACGCATATCATTGTTTTTATATGAATAATAAAGCCGGAGCTAAAGGGGCCACTTGGTCCATCATCCAACAACATTGTCTCTTCAGGGTCCTTGGTGCTCTCTGAGCTTGGTGGTTTTTTTGCAGACGTTTCGTGACCCAACTCATCAGTGCTAGAAGAGAGAGGAATTTGCTCTCTCTTTATATACTTAGTGGCTTGTCCTATCAGGGTTGATGGAGGTGTTCCTGGTAGTTTCTTGATTGGGCGGTTGTTTACTTATTTATTAGCCGTATGGAATATCAATACATGACTTGCAGTATATATTTAACATTTCACCTAGATTAGAAAACACAATAAAATATAAATGTTAAAAAGATTTTATGTTCAGATACCAATAGCCCCGTCTACCATTGAAGGTGCAGCCTCCTTTATATAGTAGATAGATAATAGATAGATAGGTAGATATATAGATAGACATAGATAGATAGATAGATAGATAGAAGATAGATAGATAGATAGATAGATAGATGATAGATAGATAGATAGAGTGATAGATAGTATGTACACGATATGTGCAGGTGTGCGCAGGCCCAGCTTGCACACATTCGGTCGTAGCGTCAATGCAATTGCAGATAGCATGCTGGGATGCCTTTGCCTCCTTACTAGAACAAAGAGAGAAGGACTGACCCCACAGAAGGTCACCACAGTTACTTTCATGTCTAAGGTGGGCACTAGAACCGACAGTCATTCCGATTCTATGCCAGTGCCCTTAGTATCCCGCATTGTCTCTCACTGTCTATGGAGATTCTCAGTCATCCGGGTCATAATTGTCCCAAAGATGCTTTTTCAGGAGGCAACTGGACTTTCTTGATTTTCTTTGAAGACGTTTCGCTTCTCATACAAGAAGGTTCTGCAGCTCTGACTGGAGCATCACTTAATGGCCTTGGCTGCTTTTGTAAAACCTAAGCAGTGTCACAACTAGTGGAGGCTAGTGAAAAGATACTATCGGAGTGTATTGTGCCATATGCTAAATAAATACGTTTGTGTTTTTATTTATTTATTGCGATCACTTGGGGGTTGCCAGCAAATTTTAGTGGACGTCACAAATTTGGAGGTGGTGTACTCGGTCAACCCTGGAGTCCAATTTAATACAGTTCCTGCTTTCCCTGGATAAACCATTTAGTTACCTGCAAACTGCATGCAGGCTGGGGAATTCTGGGACTTGAAGTCCACAAAAATTGCCAAGTTTGAGAAACGCTGGATGACTTACAGGGATTAAACTTGTCCCCTGCTGGCTGGGAATGGATGTTCAATACTCTGTGACACTCCACCTTTGCGGGGGGCTTTTATATAGGGCGCCCCCAATACAATCCAGATTTCTGCATTGTCTTTTTTCCGTCCTTAACTCCAATCCAAAGTCTTCCTCCATATATGCTCCAGCAAACTCGGAAGTCTTGGTTCTACCGGCCGCTCTACCATTTCCACCCGAGCTCTCTGTGTACATATCTATGGCGATTCCCAAGAGCGACGGTTTGAAGAGGGGAAAGCCCAGTCTGCTCTCCGCTCTCCTTTCCTCCCTCTATGGTGCCTTTCCGCTTCTCTGCCGAAATAGGGGACGCGCCTTCTGATGGCGTCACAGCCCGGCGACGCCCCGAGAAGGCTGTCCCGCGGCCAAGGAGAAGGCAAAGGTGGAGCCGGCGGCGCTGCTGCCTTTGCATCAAGGCCAGGTGAGGCGGGGGCTTCAGGGAAGCTTCCCCGAATCTGCCGCTCGACGCCGCCTTTTCACGGGCGGCGTGGGTACTAGGAGTTGCGTTCCCACGACACGCGTTGCCCGATGAACTCAATTGCCTGTGTTCGCACTCCCTTCTAGTAACATCACCGGAGGGAGCCGTGCGTTTAGCAAGTTATTGCTGTTATTCGTAATATTATTTGGTGCTTTCCACTTAGTCTCGACTCCTGGCCATTGCCTGACCAAATCCCTGCGGTTTTCTTGGCAAGGTTTCCCCCCCCCCCCAGCTGCGGTTAGAATAGAAAAACCGAGTTGGAAGGGACCTTGGAGGTCTTCTAGTCCAACCCCCTGCTTAGGCAGGCAACCCTATACCATTTCAGACAAATGGTTTGCCGTTGCTTCCTTCCTAGGGCCGAGAGAGAGTGACTGGCCCAAAGCTGGTTTTGGAGTGACTGACAAAGATGACTTTTTGCGTATTTTTTTAATGCCGCCTTTTGTTATTTTTTTAATAATAACTCAAGCGGCAAAATAGTATCTAATGCTCCTTCCTTTCTCTTATTTTCGCCATGCAAGCAACAGCCATAGGGTTTTAATGGTTATACTTAGGCTGACTAGGAGATGATTGGCCCAAGCTGGTTTCTCATACTAAGGTGGTACTAAGCTCAGCCGCCACCCCCAATTCTAGCCTGGCACTTCCACCGCTCCATTGACTACTGTCCTATTTTTGCACCCAGTGCAATGATATTCACGAATGGTGCATACTAGGAAGATTAGAAACAAGATGCAGCAGAAATTAGTGTGATGTAGGTAGACATAAAACATTTTAATAAATGCGTCAGTTTCAAAACTAGCAGCGAAGGTAAAATCTAATCTCACTCATTTTAATATTAAGCATAGCAATAAATTTATGTATGTTTGGTGAAGTTTATCTTTAAAGTTAGCACCTATCAAAGTAACCTTAATTCATCATTACAGGCCTTTTTGAAGGCCGTGCCATCTCTCGCTAAGGGACAAGCAGGTACAGCAGCCCCCAAAAGAAATAAACCTTTTAAATGGCGTTTTAAGTTTATTATTCTTTGTTAATAAAACCATACTAATATTAGGTTATCTTACTCTGCCCCAGGGTCTCAGCAAAAGGGCCTCCCGTCGCCCTATTAATATTAATAAGGCGTTAATAATAAAGATAGAGAATAATAACCTTAAAATCCCATTCAAAAGGTTTATTTATTTCGGCGGCCGCAATACCCGTTTTGACCACAGGAGGGCAGGTTTTTCCGTCCCATAGCATTCATAAAAGAGCCAAGGTTGCCTACCCCTGACCTAGACCTTCTCGGCATGGCGACCTCCCGTCCGTCCAAATTGGCCATCCCCCAGTTCATTTGGAATCGACCTTCCTATTATGGCCGAATTCTTGTCCGTTGCTTTTAGTCATCCGTCGGCACCTTCCTGTCCTCTGTTCTGCTCTACGCTGCCGCAAGAAGGGAAAAAAGCCTCGTACTGCCGCAGGTGAGCCGAGCAGCCACCAAAAGAAATAAAGCTTTTAAATGGAGTTTTAAGTGTAGTATTTATTAATGAAACCTCAGTAATATTAGGTGATGTTTTTGTGTCCCCGCGTCGCAGCAAAAGGGCTTCCCTTCGCCCTATTAACATTAATAAGGCGTTACTAATAAAGATAGAGGATAATAAGTTTAAAATCCCATTAAAAAGGTCTATTTCTTTCGGCACAGTTTTACGTCGCAAAGCATAGGCATCGAGGCAATCCCAGGCGGGTGAATCTGGAATGGAGGGTTAGGGATGGAAGAAACAAGGGACGGGCGGGGAGGCCGGCGGGCAGCTGCTTCTAAGTGTGCACGGTGCCTCTGGGCATATGTAAAGTGCGAGGGGAA
>JALGBA010003189.1:0-57491 GCA_023970755.1 Azemiops feae | reverse complement strand
GAGGGAAAGAGAGAAAGGAAGAAGAGACAGGAAGAGTGAAGGAGAGGGAGAGGGTGAGAGAAAAGGAGGGAGGGGAAGAGAGGGAGAGGGAGGGAGAAAGAGATGGAGACAGGGAGAGAGGACGACCGAGAGAGAAAGGGTGGGAGAGAGAGGGAGAGAGTAAGACAGGGAGAGAGGGAGAGAGAGATGGAGAGGAAGACAGGGAGAAAGGGAGAGGGAAAGAGAGAGAGTAAGACAAGAAGAGACAGGTTGAGGGAGGGAGAGGAAGAAAGAGAGGGTGAGAGAGGAAAGGAGGGAGGGGAAGGGAGAGGGAAAAACGATGGTTACCTCACAAATAGTTAAGATGGCTCCCGCCACAGGCGTCTTCTATGGGCTTTTACAGCCCCCAATCGTTTTTAAATTCTCACCAGCCAATTGTGCAAGTTTTGTGCGTTTACAGGTAATCCTCGGCTGATGACAACCGGGACCAGCATTTCCATTGCTAAGCGAGGCCGTTGTTAAGCGAGGCACACCCCATTTTGTGACCGTTTCGCCACGGTGGGTTAAGCGAATCCCTGCCGTTCTTACGTCAAGGTGGTCATTAAGCAAACCCGGCTTCTCCTGTTAACGTGGGCTGGTTACTCATTTAACAGCTGCCGCGATCTATTTAGCAACGGGGGCAAGAAAGGTTGTAAAACGGGGGCAAAACTGCCCTCTTAACAACTATCTCGCTTAGCAACAGAAATTTGGGGCACCACTGTGGTCGTAAGCCGAGGACTACCTGTCTAGGAACAACTAGAGCAGGCTTGTTCTTAGGAAGTCAGCTATGTTTTGTAAACAGATGACTAATGATTGAAAAATATCAATTATGCAACCCTCTGAAGTAGCACTTGGCGTTCCCCGGAGACATAATTGTCCTCAGCAGCACAGAAGCCTTTCCACTGAAGCTCGGAAAATCTTTTCTCTCCTTCGTTCCCAAAAACAATTAAAGAAAGAAAGAAAGAAAGAGAGAAAGAAAGAAAGAAAGAAAGAAAGAGAGAAAGAAAGAAAGAGAGAAAGAAAGAAAGAAAGAAAGAGAGAAAGAAAGAAAGAGAGAAAGAAAGAAAGAAAGAAAGAGAAAGAAAGAAAGAGAGAAAGAAAGAAAGAAAAAAGAAAGAGAGAAAAAGAGAGAAAGAAAGAAAGAAAGAAGAAAGAAAGAAAAAAGAAAGAAAGAAAGAGAAAGAAAGAAAGAGAGAAAGAGAGAAAGAAAGAGAAAGAAAAAAGAAAGAGAAAGAAAGAAAGAAAAAGAAAAAAGAAAGAAAGAGAGAAAAGAAAGAAAGAAAAAAGAAAGAGAAAGAAAGAAAGAAAGAAAAAAAGAAAGAAAGAAAGAGAAAGAGAGAAAGAAAGAAAAAGAAAGAAAGAAAGAAAAAGAAAGAAAGAGAGAAAGAAAGAAAGAAAGAAAGAAAGAAAGAAAGAAAGAAAGAAAGAAAGAAAGAAAGAAAGAAAGAAAGAAAGAAAGAAAGAAAGAAAGAAAGAAAGAAAGAAAAAATCTGGCACGGTCAGGTTGGACCCAATTAAACATGTTCAAGGAATGCTAAGACTCTGAGTTCTAGTCCCGCCTTAGGCATGAAAGCCAGCTGGCTGACTTTGGGCCCATCACCAGGAGACGGTGAGTTCTAGTCCCGCCTTAGGCATGAAAGCCGACTGGGTGACTTTGGGCCGATCACCAGGAGACGGTGAGTTCTAGTCCTGCCTTAGGCATGAGAGTCAGCTGAATGACTTTGGTACATTCCCTCTCTCTGAGCCCAACCCACCTCTCAGGGTTGTTGTTGTGGGCAAAATAGGAGGAGGAGGCTGTGTTGGATCTGTTCACCACCTTCAGATATTTGTAAAAAAATAAAATAAATCAAAGAAAGAAAAGGTTGG
The DNA here is from genome assembly GCA_023970755.1 of Azemiops feae. Classification (NCBI taxonomy): domain Eukaryota; kingdom Metazoa; phylum Chordata; class Lepidosauria; order Squamata; family Viperidae; genus Azemiops; species Azemiops feae. The sequence continues at coordinate 55,607 of JALGBA010003189.1, read as the reverse complement.
CATATAAATGCAATCGACGAATCACAAACCATGGAGGTTTTCCAGAGGTTCCCTTACTTACCGCGGGCTTTTTCTTCTTCTTCCTTTACGCTCTGGAGTATCTGAGTCGCATGCAGCACAGGCTGTTCTTCTTCCAGGAGGGTTCTGACCCGTACCGCCAACGAGTCCATACTGCTGCTGTTTTCGCTTCCTTGGGCGCCAACTTCCCCTCGGCTGAAAGCTGAGCCGGGGGCCGAAACAGAGGGCTCTTTCGGACCCGGCCCATCGCGCTCCTCCGCCCTCTCCACCCAAGGCGCTCTGTGGATCGCTGGAGGTTCGTACTGGAGAAGCTTCTTCACTCTGGTGCCCAGCGAGTCCACGCTGCTGCCGTTGGCGCTTTCGTGCCAGCTGCCTACCTCTTTCGGCCGACTTGCTTTCTCCTCGACGCGCGGAAAACCTCCCAAGAGCTTAGACACCTCGTCCGGAGTACCCGCTTCGGAAACAGCCTGGATCGCGTTGAGGTTTGGAGAAAGGCCGGCTTGGATGTCTACAGACCTGCTCGTCGGAAGAGGCACGCTCGCAGCTGTCCTGGGGCAGCCTTCAGGATCGGATCGAGTTAGGGGTTTTGCCATCCCGCGATCTTCGTTCGCTTTCCGGGATTCCGGCCTCGGCTCTCGAGGTGCAAGTGGCTCCTTGTGGCAGAAGCCCGTCGTCCGCGGACCTTCCCATCTTAAGTTACTCGCGATACCCTGCTTGGCCATGTTCTCATCCCACGACCAGCCTCTCTGAATCCCTAGCGTGTTTCTCTTGATACCGCCAGATAAATCGCCGTTATCGATATGTTTTAGCGAGCCGGAAGAAGACAGGGATAAAAGAGATCTGAATTGTCCACTTGAAGGTCTGGAGTCGACCTCTGTTGGGAGCTTCTGGCTCTCTTCGGGGGCCTTTGACCCCGCGAAGGAATCGTCTCTTTCTCCGCCGGGAATCGCGCTGGAGGATCCGATTTCTTCCCTCGCCGGCTTTTCGTCCCTGTCCCAAGACGAAGAGCTGGGTGTTACTCGACTCGCCCCAAGTTCGTTTGGGTCTAAATTGTCCACAATTGTTGTTGATCTTTCCTTCGCAAAGTTGGAGGGAGCTCCTGGGAGGACTTGAGTCTCTCCTGTGGAAACGGGAACGGAGGGAGACCCGGGAAGAGACGCGGCGAGAGGGGGTGTGACCGCACGAGGTTTCCAGGGAGAGCTGCTCGGATGGAGGAGATCTCGGTTGCGTTGCGGAGAAGGCTTGGCGGGTTGCGAAGTGTCCGAGACAACGGCTGATCCTGTCCCAGAAGGCCCACTGAGCAGAGAAGAATTCAGGCTACATTGTGTAGCCTCTTTCCCAGACTGCGAGTCTTTGGAAAGAAAAGGAAGAAGGTCAACTTGTCGCGGTGGGCACATTTACAAATGCAAAGTAGGTATGAAAAAGACGTTAAATTATTTGGCTTTTACAAAGAACCAACTGCATTTGATAAGATTTTGTTAATTTCAGATGAGAAACTAAATAAGAAAATGTATAACTTTTTGTTAATTCTGGAAATGGAAAGTGAACAAGTTAAAAGAAACAATGATAAGACGGGCGAAAAATTTTGGGTATCCGATAGAACTAGAAAAATGGCAAAAGTTATGGGATCGAAATGATAAATTGACAATGTCAACTTCGTATAAGGAAAATTGATATAAAATGTTTTATAGATGGCACCTGCCACCAGCAAGACTAGCAAAAATGTTTAAAAATATGTCAGATAGATGTTGGAAATGTAAGAATAATTCAGGCACGTATTATCATGTTTGGTGGACATGTGATAAAGCAAAGAGCTATTGGAAAATAGATATGATAGATAGATAGATAGATAGATAGATAGATAGATAGATAGATAGATAGATAGATAGATAGATAGATAGATAGATAGATAGATAGATAGATAGATAGATAGATAGATAGATAGATAGATAGATAGATAGATAGATAGATAGATAGATAGAACCACTTTTCTTCTTACGTTTTAGAATTAGAGTTAGAATTAGATGATACTGGGGGGAGGGGGGGAGGGAGGTGCATGAGAGTTTAGCTAGACATAACAATACTGGACTTAGTGTGTGAACCAAGGTTATTGAAATAAGAGATGATAAGGATTGGCGGGCTGGAGAACTGGAGGGAAAGCCTGCATTTCAAGCTAATTGGAGAATGTGATTTATGACTGTTAATTGGAGGAGGGAATTGTGCTTTGATACTATGTGCTCAGGGGAGGGGAACTCAGATTTTGGCTTCGACCATGTACCTGCCGATGCTATGCTACTCGAATAAAGATTCTTTAAGGTAAACAATGCCTTGAAGTTCTTTGCAGAGTTTCATCTGTCGGAACCATAGCACATTCATTCATTCATTTACTCATTCATTCTGTTCTATGGGTGCCCAACTCAAGCAACCCACCTGCGCTGCGAGAGTCACTTAATCCCCCCAGGTGATGCCCAAGGGTTTCCCCCACCGTACCTTCCGATAAGTGCAAGCGGAATAAATCAGCCGACGCTTTCAACGTCCGGAGCTCAGTCGGAGAAAATTCGATTTCTCGAATGGGCCCCCGGGGCATAAATGGGGTCAGGATAGACGAGGGCGACTGGTCGATGCCCAGGTTGTGGAGGTACACCTGAGGGAAGAAAGACAGGAAGAGAGTGAAGGGGCGGAAAAAGCAAGACGAGCAGACCGGGCCGGGCGCAACGCTCACTTCGAAATTAAAGTCCTTTTCCGAGGAGGACAACAAGAAAACAAAAGAGGCAGACGAAAATAATTCCCTCGGTAAGTCTCTGCGGGAAGCCACAGGTGACGCTTAAAGAGGATTTTGGTTGAAGGTAGTGCTCGACTTACGACCGTAATTCCCGTTGCTAAGCGAGACAGTTTTGATAAGTGAGGTTTGGGTCCATTTTACGGCCTTTCCTGCCAGGGTTGTTAAGTGAATCACTTGCAGTTGTTAAGTTAGTAACAGGTCGTTAAGTGAGTCTGGCTTCCCTATTGGCTTGGCTTGTCGGAAGGTCGCAAAAGGGGATCGATCGCGTGACCCCGGGATGCTGCGACCGTCATAAGTATGAGTCCAGTTGCCGAGCGTCTGCACTTTGATCACGTGACCACGGGGATGCTGCAATTGTTGTGTGAAAAACGGTCATAGGTCACTTCTTTCAGTGGCTTCAAATGGTCACTAAGCGAACTGTTGTAAGTTGAGGACTAAGGAGAAACTTCCTGACAGTTAGAACAGTTAACCAGTGGAACAACCTGCCTCCAGAAGCGGTGAATGCTCCAACACTGGAAGTTTTTAAGAAGAGACTGGACAGCCCTTTGTCTGAAGTGGTGTGGCCGTGGTGGCAAACCTATGGCACGCGTGCCACAGGCGGCACGCGGAGCCATCTCTGGTGGCACGTGAGCCATTGCTGGGCCGAGCTGCTCCCTCCTCCTCTCCGCGCATGCGCAGTCTGGGAATAGGCGAGAGGCTATAAAAGGAGCAACTTTCTGTGGAAACAGCATTTGCTGCAGACAGCGAGAGAGCGAGCACGAGTCGGAGTGGACAGCAAGCGAGCATGAGCCGACAGCTCGGTGGTCACGCCCACTCGGTGGCCACGGCCACCCGGCACCCGGCGATGCATACGTGGGTTTTGGGTTGCAGTTTGGGCACTCAGTCTCTAAAAGGTTCGCCACCACTGGTATAGGGTTTCCTGCCTGAGCAGGGGTTGGACTCGATGACCTCCAAGGTCCCTTCCAACTTTATTATTATTATTACTACTACTACTACTACTACTACTACTACTACTACTACTACTACTACTACTACTACTACTACTATTATCTGTACCCTGTGGGATTTTACCTCTCAGAGCACTTTAGAGATTCCGATCGATGGAGGCCTCTGGTGGCCTCAGAAGCCCCTGGGTACAGATAGTCCTCGACTTACAAGAGTTCATTTAGCGACATTTGAAGTTATGACGGTACTGGGAAAAAGGGACTTATGACCGTGTTTCGCACTTACGACCGTTGCAGCATCCCCAAGGTCACGTGATCAAAATTCACACACTTGGCAACTGACTCCTATTTACGACGGTCGCAGCGTCCCGGGGGGGGGTCACGTGATCCCCTTTTGCGACCTTCTGACGAGCAAAGTCAGTGGGGGAAGCCGGGATTAGCTTAACGACCGGGTTACTCATTTAACAACTGCAATCATTCGCTGAACAACTGTGGCAAGGGAAGGTGGTAAAATGGGTCAAAACTCACTTAAGAAATGTGTCACTTAGTAACAGAAATTTTGGGCTCAACTGTGGTCGTAAGTCGAGGACTAATTCTAGTCCCGCCTTACTCATGAAAGCCGGCTGGGTAACTCTGGCCCAATCCCCAGGAGACAGTGAGTTCTAGTCTCACCTTAGGCATGAAAGCCAATTGGATGACTTTGGCCCAATCACCAGGAGACGGTGAGTTCTAGTCCCGCCTTAGGCATGAAAGCCGGCTGGGTGACTGTGGGCCAATCACCAGGAGACGGGGAGTTCTAATCCCGCCTTAGGCATGAAAGCCAGCTGGGTAACTCTGGCCCAATCACCAGGAGATGGTGAGTTCTAGTCCCGCCTTAGGCATGAAAGCAAGCTCAGTGACTTTGGCCCAATCACCAGGAGACGGTGAGTTCTAGTCCCGCCTTAGGCATGAAAGCCAGCTGGGTGACTTTGGGCCAATCTCCAGGAGATGGTGAGTTCTAGTCCCGCCTTAGGTATGAAAACCAGCTGGGTGATTGTGGGCCAATCACCAGGAGACGGTGAGTTCTAGTCCTGCCTTAGCCCTTAATGAATAAAAGCAGAATAAAAAGAAGGCTACGCTGGACCTTACCGGTATTCTCTCATCTATATTGAGCTCGCTGTGAAGGGGAGCTTGTAGTTCCTCTTCCAAACTGCTCTGCAACTTTCCCAAAACAGGAGAAGACCTGGAAGACTGCCTGGAAGAGAGCCTCAGATCCGTACAGCTGTCTGTTCCGGAATCGGTCCCTTGGTTGAAATGATCTGGGGAAAGATCTCTCCAATAGTCCCTCCTAATTTGACCGGCATGAAAGCCGCGGCCGGACGACTCTCCTGTCTTCTCTTCGGGGCCATCCAATTCTTCTTTGCTCCCGTTGAGTGAGGCGGTTTCTCCTTTCAGGAGCTCGGCCACTCTTCGGCTCCGGATCAGGGGATCCGAACGTCTCCCTGGACTCACGCTTTCCTCGTCGCTGGAGACCGTGAAGACGGGAACGGCTTGGTAACGTCGGCTGAGGGGGTCCTCCTTACTCTTGGCCACCGGTGGGATGCGAGAGGCCGTCGGAGCATCGCCGCGGACTTCGGCTCGCTTCGGCGGGTCCTTCGTTCCGGTTCCGTTACCGATTTCCGTCCGCGAAATTTCTCTGCTCAGGGCACTCACCGAGGTCTCCGACTGAGACCTGGTAAACGGTAACGCCCGTAGAGGCTCGTTCTCGGAGGAGTGAAGGTTGCTCAGGGAGTTGGGCCCGCAAAAGGAGGCAGTCTTGAGGTCAGCTAGACTCTGCTGCTTCAGCAAGAGGCGGTTTAAGGAATCGGCAATAGCGTCGTAGGCCTTCCGCCGGGGAGAAACGCCACCTGGACCGGGGACCACCGACACTTCGGGCAATTCCTCCGCCGAACAGCTCAGGTTCCACGCTCCTACCTTCTCCATAAAATTCAGAGAGGGCATGGACTGAATCCGGCCTTTCAGAGGCTGCAGGATGGCAGGACCAGCGCCGTGCGACGGAAGACTCTCGTTCGTGGGAAAGAGGCAGGGGTTTCCCGCGGTGGCCGCCCAAGGCTCTACCGCTGAAGAATTGCACGCATCAGCGTGCGAACTCTTCGACATCTCTTCCTGCAAGCAAGCAAGAGGAGGCTGGAGTCCTGATCGGGCCGGCAACGCCAGGCCAGGCCCTTCGCGGTTTAAGCTTCTGCTGGTCAAAAAAGCCGGGGTGGAATGGTGAATCGGCTGAGCCAGATGTACGAGGAAGGACGCCTCGTCAAAAGGCGAGATCCCCGTATTCCCGGTCCCTTTCTCTACACTCCCGTCGGAGAGCGTGAGTTCAGTTTTGTTCACGCTCGTCAGGACGGTCTTCAAGGCGTCCGTCGGCTGGCCGAGCCTTGAGGCCACGGGGATTGGCTGGAAGGGCGCAGAAGCCTGAGGTTTGCTATCCACTGGAGCCGCCCCAAATTTTCGTTTTTCTTCTGCGGCCCCACTTGGACATTTCTCCCGCACGCGCTGGCGATTTGGCACCGGCGATGTCTCGGGTAACTCAACCAAACCAATAGGAACTCTGGAGGACACAAAGGCTGGAGAAAGGTTTGCTGAGAAAGCTTCCGGATCGCTGGCGCGTCTCCGGGGCTTTCCTGTCGCCTCTGACTCGGGCCGGGGGGTGGTTTGGCCATTCGACGGGCGCAGCTCGAGCATCGATTTGGGCGCGCTTTCCGACAGGCCCGCCTTCGCCGTTAAGCGGCAAACGAGGTTTTCCACAGGTTCTTTTCCCACGCTGCTTTGACAAGAAGAGCTTCCGGAAGATAAGAAGCCATCGTGCTTGGGTAAGCCCATCTCGTCCTCCAGTAAGTCCAGAAGGACGGGAGCTGGCAGGCTGTTGTCCAACAGGAACAAATCCTGCCTGGGCGCAGCTCCCCAACTTTGGTTTGGAAGAGGCCATGTGGCCAGGGGTTGGTCTGGCCACGTGGCCGGACACGGCGTCCCTGAATTCTCCTCCTTGGGGCTCAGGGTTGTAGCATTGAGGTCAAGGTGAAGCACTGGCCAGTTCTGTTGCTCTGCTTGTAGACGCTCGGAAAAAGTCAGAGGGTGTTGCGACAAATAGCTGCCCAGGCTGGCGTCGTTGGGCGCCGTGAGGCTGAAAGGCAGAGGATGCTGGGAGAGAGAGGCGTCCCTGGAGGATTCTGGGCCAACCTCCCGGGCTGCCCATCGCACGGCTTCGCCGATCTGCAAACGTGCCGAGGGTCTCTCGAGGGCTGCAACTGAAACATCTGGAGTGCCTCTGAAACGGAAGGAGGGAAAAGATCCTGTATTACAGTCAGACAAATCAAAAGGAATCATTCCTGGGCCCCAAGACTGCACCGTTTAGGTCGAGGGGTCCTTGGGGGCTCTCTGAGCCAGGTGGTTTTCTTGCAGACGTTTCATGACCCGACTAGGGAACATCATCAGTGCTAGAAAGGAGGGAGGGAGGAGGAAGAAGAGGAGGACTGTAGGGTCCTTGGTGATCTCTGGACTTCGTTTCCTTGCAGACATTTCATGATCCAACTAGGTAACATCATCAGTGCTATAACGGAATGGGGTTTGCCAGGAGGAGGAGGAGGAGGAGGAGAATTGTGGGGTCCTTGGTTACTGTCTGTACTTGGTGGTTTCCTTGCAGACATTTCATGACCCAACTAGGTAACATCATCAGTGCTAGAAGGGAATGGGGTTTGCCAGGAGAAGGAGGAGGAGGAGGAGAAGAGGAAGAAGAGGAAGAGGAAGAGGAAGAAGAAGAAGAGAGAAGAGGAAGAAGAAAGAAGGAGGAGGAGGAGGAGGAGGAGGAGAGGAGGAGGGAGGAGGGAGGAGGAGGAGGAGGAGGAGAGAACTGTGGGGTCCTTGGTACTGTCTGTACTTGGTGGTTTCCTTGCAGACGTTTCATCACCCAACTAGATAACATCATCAGTGCTAGAAGGGAGAGGGGTTTGTGATGAGCAAGAGGAGGATGACGAGGACAAAGACTGTGGGGTCCTTGGTGCTCTCTGAGCTTGATGGTTTCCTTGCAGACATTTCATGACCCAACTAGGTAACATCATCAGTGCTAGAAGGGAGGAAGGGAGGGAGGGAGAGAGGAGGAAAAGGAGGAGAACTGTGAGGTCCTTGGTGATCTCTGGACTTCCGTTTTCTTGCAGACGTTTCATGACCCAACTAAGTAACATCATCAGTGCTAGAAGGAAGGAGGGGTTGCTCTCTCTTTATATACAGTGGCTTGCCCTGTCAATATTCTTGAGAGCGTTCTTGAGAGTTCCTTAGCGGCTCCACAAACACTGGCAACCACTGTATATAAACAGAGTAGCAAATCCCACTCCTTTCCAGCCCTGATGAGGTTACCCAGTCGGGTCATGAAACGTCTGCAAGAAAAGCCACCCAGCTCAGAGAGCACCAGGGACCCCTCATTTTAACCCTGAACTACAAACAGTCTCTTCAATAGTTAAGTCCAATGTGACGGGTTTTCGTCCACGATCAAGAAAGGGTTTAAACTTAGCCAGGATTAAACCAAGTCAGAAAATAAGGGCCTTAAGCAAAAGGGTAACCCGTGGGAGGCCGAGCCTTACCTCAATGGAGCAAAATCCAATCCCGTTGGCTGAAAGACGGTCTCGTTGTAGAAAGTCTGGCCTTGTGTTGCATTTGTCGCCAGCAGTGGGAGGTTGGGAGAAAGCTGGCTATCTGCAGTCCCTGTTAACAATCACAAACACCGTGATGGCAAAATGAAACAGCCCAGCTTGCGAATCAACACAACTTAGGACAGGTGGTCCTTCACTAACAACAGCTCGCTTAGGGACTGTTCAAAATTACACCCCTGAAAAAGGCGACTTGGGACCATTTTTCACAGTGACAACAGTTGCAGCATCCCCAAATTGAGCCCCAAATCTCTGGTTGTTGTTGTTTTTTATTATATATGTTTTTTCATTCATTTTTTCCATGCATACAATAGTAATTTTTCAACCAACGTGCTGTCTGAGTTTGAATACACTAATACATGTTTAATTCCTGATCCTTTATTCTTTCCTCTAACCATCGGTAAAATAAGTCCCAAGTTGGATAATATTCTGTTTCTTCTTTTTCTTTCAGTCTCATAGTCCGTCTGTCCATCTCTGCGCATTCTAGTATTTTTTTCAATCGTTTCTTCTTCTGATGGTTTTTAAGAAGCGATTGAACAACCATGCGTCTGAAATGGTCTCCTGCTTAAGATGGGGGTTGGACTAGAAGACCTCTAAGGTCCCCTCCAGCTCTATTACTCTGTTATTCTGAGAAGAGGCTGAGCTGTAAGATGGGGTTCAACCTGGTCACCTATTTAGAGTCATTGGGTTGTCACAAAGACCTATGTCCTGAATTCTTTTTTATTATTATTATTATTAATTTTTTCCATACATACAATAGTAATTTTTCAACCAACGTGCTGTCTGAGTTTACATGCTAATACATATTTAATTCCGAATCCTTTCTTCTTTCCACCAGCCAATGGTGAGATAAATTCCAGGTTTGACAATAGCCTGTTTCTTAAATTATTTCTCCCTCTGATGGTACTCCTTCCATTTTTCCAGCTCTTGCCGCTGTTGTGACGTGCAAAGTCAAGTATAAGCTTTGTTTATTAGTCTTTTCTGGCATTATACCTAATTAGAAAAAGTTCAGGTTTAAAATCTCTGTTGTTAAGTGGGGACGTTTGTTAAGTGGGTTTTGCCCCTTTCCTGCCACCGTCGTTAAACGAGTCACTGCAGGGGCTAGGTTAGGAACACAGTTGTTAAGTGAATCGGTCTTGCCCCCATGGACTTCGCCAGTCAGAAGGCTGCAAAAAGGGGAATCACGTGACCCCCTGGGGACACCGCGACCGTCGTAAGTACGGGTCAGTTGCCAAGCGTCAGAATCTTGATCCCGTCACCCTGGGGATGCTGCAACGGTTGTAAGACTGGAAAAATGGTCCTCAGTCACTTTTTTCAGGGTAAGTTCAACCAGTCACTAAACGAATATTAAGTGGACACGACCTCTACTATGTAGCCCAGGTGAGAATGACCCCTGAAACCGTCAAATGATCGCAACTGTCAATCCTCTCGAAACTCCACACTAAAGATAAACTGAGGAAGAAGCTTCTGGAAGGAGTTAGAATGCAAAGCATCAGGACCGTAGGTGGTATATCGTTTCCAGGATCTCCTTTTAAAAAAAAAAAAACAACAACTCTAAAATGTCTTGTGTGTTATAGAATCCCAATTTAACTCCCTTAGTCATGCTTGGGAAAGCTTTTTTTTGCATATATGTTAGCTTACAACCGTTCGGGTTCTGGAGCACAACCTGATTTATCTATTTTAATTCTTCAGCTACCCAGCCTAATCTTGGTGGGCACTACGACTAAATAAATAATAATAAAAAAAATAAATAAGCCCGCAGGTTCCAAAAGGTCACGCTGGAGCTTTCCTGTGCCCAGGTGGTCTTCTCAAATCTTGCTCTTCCTCAAGCAAGTCGTTTTTTTTTTTATATTCACCAAATTCCTGATGGTCCAAGGTTGTCCAAGCTTCCATTTCTTGAAGGGTAAAAGGATGCATTTCAAAGGGCATCTGTCAGCAACTGGCAGTCCAGGTTTCTGAAAGCTGGGCCACTTTCAGATCTGTGGACTTCAATTCCCAGAATTCTCCAGCCAGGGTTTCCTGCCTGAGCAGGGGGTTGGACTAGAAGACCTCCAAGGCCCCTTCCAACTCATTCTATTCTATTCTGAAATTCTATTCTATTCTATTCTTAAATTCTATTCTATTCTATTCTATATTTCTTTTCTATTCTATTCTATTCTATTCTATTCTATTCTATATTTCTATTCTATTCTAATTCTATTCTATTCTGTAATTCTATTCTATTCTATTCCTATTCTGTAATTCTATTCTATTCCTATTCCATTCTATATTTCTATTCTACTTTTCTATTCTATTCTATTCTATTCTATTCTATTCTATTCTATTCTATTCTATTCTATTCTATTCTATTTCTATTCTATTCTATTCTATATTTCTGTTCTATTCTATTCTATTCCTATTCTTTATATCCTGACCTATCCATCTTCGCTTTGTCTTTAGTTTGGCCCACGCCACAAACATCGGCAAAGTCATCCCTTCCACCAAAATGTCACACACCCCTTCTCGTTTGCTGTTGCCTGAGAGTCTGCCACGAGAAGAAACGGCCTATCTGTTCGCGATACGTGTTCTCACACACGGCGGTTATTAACAGTCACCGTTAATTTATCACGAAGCAGGCCTCTCCATTATTATTTCGCTTTTGGTTAGGCATCTTCCTTCCCAGATCGGGGAAACCTCTGACTCTGCAAAGCATTTGATAAAGTACTCCATGACATTCTGATTAAAAAACTAATTAAGTTTGGGCCGGATGAGACATGGGCGACGTGCATCCACGGCTGGCGTGCAGGCCGTCCTCAAAGAAGGCTCATCAGCTAGTCCTCGACTTATGAGCAGAACTGGGATCAGAATTTCCAGGGCTGAGCAAGACGGTTGTAAAGTGAGCTGTGCCCAATTTTACGACCTTTTTTTGCCACAGCCGTTAAGCAAAACACTGCAGTTGTTAATTGCACCGTCGCTAAGCGAACCTGGCTTCCCCCTGATTGACTTGGCTTGTTGGAAGCCGGCTGGGAAGGTGGCTAATGGCCATCCCATGACCCTGGGAGACCGCAAGCGTCGTAAATACAGGTAGTCCTCGACTTACGACCACAATTTACGAGACCCAAATTTATGTGCTGAGAAATGCAACGGTCGTAAGTGTGAAAAAAGGATCATAAGTCTCGTGCCTGGCTGAGGAATTCTGGGAGTCGAAGTCCACAAGTCATCAAAGGGCCACGTTTGAAGACCCCTGATATAGACTTTAAGAGGAGTGGACTTCAACTCCCAGAATTCCCCAGCCAGCGTGCCTGGCTGAGGAATTCTGGGAGTTGAAGTCCACAAGTCATAAGAGGGCCAAGTTTGAAGACCCGATATAGACTTTAAGAGGAGTGGACTTCAACTCCCAGAATTCCCCAGCCAGCATGCCTGGCTGAGGAATTCTGGGAGTTGAAGTCCACAAGTCATAAGAGGGCCAAGTTTGAAGACCCCTGATATAGACTTTAGGAGGAGTGGACTTCAACTCCCAGAATTCCCCAGCCAGCATGCCTGGCTGAGGAATTCTGGGAGTCGAAGTCCACAAGTCATCAAAGGGCCACGTTTGAAGACCCCTGCTCTATCTGGTCCAGGGAAGCATCATTTGCCAGTTGAGGCTCCGTTTGAAGACGAGTCAGCCGGATTTCATATATGTTCAACTTCCTGTGTAGAAAAACCAGCCTGTCATACACGCAGGGAAGCATGTAGGCGGCTTGTGTCTGCCTGCCTTCCTTTTCCTGGTTACTAGGCAGAACCGCCGTGACTCACCGACTACTTAGCCCATCTCTCATCGGCCGCGAAACCTTTTGAGTGAGGGGGCTTCTCCAATTGCCTTTTTCAAAGCCGATGCTTTTTTTTTTCTTTTCTTTTTTTTTTACGAGATGCTTTGAAAGCCAGGAGGCTGAAATGGTTCTTTAAAGTACAGCGTTTTCTTGAGAAACAGGAGGCGTATATGAATTAAAATTAAAGAAGAAACAGGGGAGACATGATAGCAGTCTTCCAGTATTTGAGGGGCTGCCACAAGGCAGAGGGGGTCAGGTTGTTCACCAGAGCACCAGAGGGAAGGACGAGAAATAAATTGGTTGGAAACTGACCGAAGAGAGAAGCAAGCTGGAATTAAGGAGAAACTTCCTGACAGTGAGGATAATCAACCGGTGGAACAGCCTGCCACCAGAAATCGTGGGTGCTCCATCATTGGAGGTTTTTAAGAAGAGACTGGACAGTCACTTGTGTGAGATGGTATAGGTTCTCCTGCTTGAGCAGGGGGCTGGACTAGAAGACCTCCAAGGTCCCTTCCAGCTTCTATTCTATTCTATTCTATTCTATTCTATTCTATTCTATTCTATTCTATTCTATTCTATTCTATTCTATCCTATCCTATCCTATCCTATCCTATCCTATTGTTTTTCCATTCTATTCTATATTCTATTCTATTCTATTCTATTCTAATTCTATTCTATTCTATTCTACCATTATTCTATTCTATTCTATTCTATTCTATTCTATTCTATTCTATTCTATTCTATTCTATTCTATTCTATTCTATTGTTTTTCCATTCTATTCTATATTCTATTCTATATTCTATTCTATTCTATTCTATTCCATATTTTCTATTCTATTCTATTCTATTCGTTTTTCCATTCTATTCTATATTCTATTCTATATTCTATTCTATTCTATTCTATTCTATTCTATTCTATTCTATTCTATTGTTTTTCCATTCTATTCTATATTCTATTCTATATTCTATTCTATTCTATTCCATATTTTCTATTCTATTCTATTCTATTCTATTCTATTCTATTCTATTCTATTGTTTTTCCATTCTATTCTATTCTATTCTATATTCTATTCTATTCTATTCTATTCCATATTTTCTATTCTATTCTATTCTATTCTATTCTATTCTATTCTATTCTATTCTATTCTATTCTAGTTTTTCCATTCCATTCTATATTCTATTCTATTCTATTCTCAACAGAGACTTAAAAGGCAAGCATTGTTTTAATGAAATCAGAGCAAATTGTGCTTTCACAGACTATCTCGATATTTGATATTTGATTTTATTGCTTACAGCAGTGGTCCTCAATCTTAGCAGCTTTAAGATGACTGGACTTCGGCTCCTAGAATTCTACACACACACACATCCAAACTATTCAATTAGTACAGGTAGTGCTCGATTTACGATCACAAGGGAGCCCAAAATTTCCGTGGCTAAGCGAGACAGTTAAGTGAATTTCCCCCATTTTATGACCTTTCTTGCCACAGTTGTTAAGGGAAATCTCTGCAGTGGTTACGTTAGTCCCACGGTTGAGGGATTCTGGCTTGTCCATTGACTTTGCTTGTCAGGCGGCCGCAAAATGGATCGTCGCAAACACGAACCAGTTGCCACACATCTAAATTTTGATCGCATCACCACGGGGATGCTGCAACGGTCGCTAAGCGTGAAAAACAATCATTAGTCCCTTTTTCCAGCGCGGTGGTCAACTTTGAACAGTCACTAAACAAATGGCTGTAAGTCGAGGGCTACCTGTAAATCCGTTTTAATCAAGATGGGCCCGGCCTGACTCATTTTAATAAACACCAGCTGCCTTTTTTTCACCAACGTGCTTTTCCCCCCCAAAATTATCCAACCAACTGCTCAGCAATTTCTTCCAGTTTTCCTTGCTCAAACTGGACTAGTGTATCATAACACATCCGTACCAGTAAGAGAGAATATTTTTGCTCAGGGTTGAAATGAGGCGTCTCTGAGCTGGGTTGTTTCCTTGCAGACCGTTTCATGACCCAACTAGGTAATATATCATCAGTGCTAGAAGGGAGGAGGAGGAGGAGGAGGAGGAGGAGGAGGAGGGAGGAGGAGGAGGAGGAGGAAGAACTGTGGGGTCCTTGGTGCTCTCTGAGCTTGCTGGTTTTCTTGCAGACGTTTCATGACCCAAATAGGTAACTATCAGTACTAGAAGGAGTGATGTTTGGGGAGGAGGAGGAGGAGGAGGAGGAGGAGGAGGAGGAGGGGAGGAGGAAGGAGGAGACGACTGTGAGGTCTTTGGTGCTCTCTGAGCTTGCTGGTTTTCTTGCAGACATTTCATGACCCAAATAGGTAACATTATCAGTACTAGAAGGGAGTGATGTTTGGGAGAGAGGGGAGGAGGAGGAGGAGGAGGAGGAGGAGGAGGGAGGAGGAGGAGGAGGAGGAGGAGGAGGACGACGACTGTGAGGTCTTTGGTGTTCTCTAAACTTGATTGTTTTCTTGCAGACGTTTCATGACCCAACTGGGTAACATCATCAGTGCTAGGGAATGGGGTTAGCCAGGAGGAGGAGGAGGAGGAGGAGGAGGAGGAGGAAGAAGACTATGGGGTCCTTGGTGCTCTCTGAGCTTGCTGGTTTTCTTGCAGACATTTCATGACCCAAATAGGTAACATTATCAGTACTAGAAGGGAGTGATGTTGGCGGAGAGAGGGAGGAGGAGGAAGAGGAGGAGGAGGAGGAGTAGGACTGTGGGTGGTTGCTTCCTTGCAGACATTTCATTACCAAACTAGTCTTGATGATGTTCCCTAGTTGGGTCATGAAACGTCTGGAAGAAAACAACCAAGCTCCGAGAGCACCAAGGACCCCAAAGTCATTATCCTCCTCCTCCTCCCCCCTTCCTCCCCCCTCCTCCTCAGCGTCCTCTCCACAAACCCCACTCCTTACTAGCACTGAAGCAGTGTGCTCTGTCCCGTATCTGGGGTAGACCAGGTTGCCTTGATAGACCGGCCTCGCCTGGAAGACACTTATTAGCGCCGAGGATGCTAGTTTGGGTAATGCAACATCTGCCAGAGAACCACCCAGCTCAAGAGAGCACCCAGGACATATCCAGGCTTCTAAATTTACAGCTGTGGTCAGCTTATCTTTTTTTTTTCTCTCTCTTCCTGCCAGCGCCACTGTGTCCTCCTCCCTCTATCTCGCTGCTATGGCAGCGTGCCAGCAGAGTCACAGCCGCGGGGAGAGAAAAAAAAAACGCCGGCTGGCAGCCTGTCAAACATTACATCATGTCACCTTTGGAGCAGAGAGGGGCTTCTGGAAGATGGCAAGGCTTGTGTTTATCTTTTCTGACAATCAATCATTGCCTCCCTCCGTTTCCCATGACAACCCCGCCCTCAGATTTGCTGGACCATCTCGCCGGCACACAAAGGCAGCGGGGGGGGGGGAAGCAAAGGGAGGGTGGAAGGAGGGCCAGGAAATTATTCCCTTCGGAGCGAATGAAGCATTTCGCAGTCTCTTTATTAGTCAACTGGAGGGGGGGGGGAGAAAGGGAAGCACCGATTGGCCGACACAGGCTCCTCTGCATTTTAGAGGAGGTGGGCACGAAAGCTGCAGCTCAGGGGCTTTGGAATTGCCTTGCAGGAGACCGGACCTGAAGGAGGAATGCCGCCGATATGGAACAGCCTCAAATCTGAAGTTGCTCCTTGAAGACGGGTGGATTTCAATTCCCAGAATTCCCCAGCCAGCAGGGTTTAAAAGGGGCAGACTTCAACTGCCAGCATTCCCCAGCCAGCAGGCTTTACGATGGACTTTGACTCCCAGACATGCCTAGTCGTTATCCTTTAAGATGGATGGAATTCAACTCCCAGAATTCCCCAGCCAGCAGGCTTTGAGATTGTATGGATTTCAATTCCCAGAATTCCCCAGCCAGCAGGGTTTAAAAGGGACGGACTTCAACTCCCAGCATTCCCCAGCCAGCATGCTTTAATAGTGGTGGATTTCAACTCCCAGACTCCCACAGCCAGCATGCTTTAAGAGGGACGGACGTCAACTCCCAGAATTCCCCCAGCCAGTAGGGTTTAAAAGGGGCGGACTTCAACTCCCAGAATTCCCCAGCCAGCATGCTTCGAGATGTATGGATTTCAATTCCTGGAATTCCCCAGCCGGCAGGCTTTAAAAGGGATGCACTTCAACTCCCAGCATTCCCCAGCCAGCATGCTTTAATAGTGGTGGATTTCAACTCCCAGACTCCCGCAGCCAGCATGCCTTAACATGGACGGTCTTCAATTCCCAGAATTCCCCAGCCAGCAGGGTTTAAAAGGGGCGGACTTCAACTCCCAGCATTCCCCAGCCAGCATGCTTTAATAGTGGTGGATTTCAACTCCCAGACTCCCGCAGCCAGCATGCTTTAAGAGGGACGGACGTCAACTCCCAGCATTCCCCCAGCCAACATGTCCGGCTGGAGAATTCTGGGAATTGAAGTCCACAGGCCTTAAAGTTGGCAAGGAGGTTGAGAAACCCTGCTCTAACGGCACCGCGCTTCCTTTCTGAAGCCTACAAACCAACTTCTGTTAATGCTATTTTTAAAAAAGGGAGGGGAGGGTAAACTTACCCAGGATGGGCGAGTGGGTCATTCCAGAGGCTTGAGGTCTTCTGGGATTCACGGAAGGAGTGACCAGGCCTTCCTCCATAGTCGGACATTCGCTTGTGTTGTAGCCTCCGGGGGTCTGGCCGAGCCTCCACCCTATGAGGTTGCTGACATCGGTTTCTGCACAAGGACGAAACCACAACTCCACATCCTGAAGGAAGGAAGGAAGGAGAAGAGCGAAAAAAATGCAGCCATTGATATATACGCAGGTAGTCCTCCACTTACGACCGCAATGGAGCCCCGAATTGTTCTTGCTGAGTGAGACGTTTGTTAAATGAGTTTTGCCCCACTTTACGAACTTTCTTGACACAGCTGCTAAGCGAATCGCCGCTGTCGTTAAGTGGGTCAGGCGGTCATGAAGTGAATCTGGCTGCCCCCATTGACTTTGCTTGTCAGAAGGTCGCAAAAGGGGATCACGTGACCCCCGGGGACGCTGCGACCGTCTTAAACATGAAACAGTTGCCAGGCGTGAATAGAATAGAAAATAGAAATAGAAATAGAAATAGAAATAGAAATAGAAATAGAAATAGAAATAGAAATAGAATAGAATAGAATAGAATAGAATATAGAATATAGAATAGAATAACAGAGTTGGAAGGGACCTTGGAGGTCTTCTAGTCCAGCCCCCCGCTTAAGTAGGAGAACCTATTCCGTCTCAGACAGGTGACCGTCCAGTCTCTTCTTAAAAACCTCCAGTGATGGAATGCCCACGATTTCTGGTGGCAAGCTGTTCCACTGGTTAATTGTCCTCACCGTCAGGAAGTTTCTCCTTAATTCCAGGCTGCTTCTCTCTTTGGTCAGTTTCCAACCCTTGAGGTTTGATCGTATGGCCAAGGGGGAATGCTGCCACGGCCGTTAAGTGTGAAAAGTAGTCATAAGTCACCTTTTTCAGGGGGGCCCTGTAACTTTGAACGGTCACTAAACGCACGGTTGCAAGCCAAAGGCGACCTGGACACGCACCCTGTCTCTTCTATCCAGCCCTACAGCCGTTTTTCTGAAGTTTTGTGTCGCTGTGTGAATATTCCGACCGAACGCCGGGGAGAGAAGGCGCCGGTGGGGGTCTCGCGCTCACCTGATCCACCAGGGACCTGCGCCTGATGGCTTCTCCCAGGGAAACCCCGCTGGCGTTGGAAATCTGCGTCCCGCTGCTGCTTTGGCTGAGGAGCTCACCTTTTGCTCCGGGCTGCGGTGGCGTCGTCGCAATCGGCTGAAACACACAAAACCCCTCTGAGAATTAACCACGGAGGGAAAGCTTTCGCGCCTTCCAGGATGTTCTCAGGCGTGTTTTCAGATTCAAGTCCTCCTCGACCAAATTTCCACCGCCAAGCAAGGCAGTTGCGCCTCGTTTCGCAACCTTTATTTTGCCACCCTCTGTCTGTCTGTCTGTCTGTCTCTATCTATCCATCTATCATCTAACATCTATATCTGTCTATCCATCTATCTATCTATCTATCTATCATCTATGTCTATTATCTGTCTATCTATCCATCATCTATCTAACATCCATCCATCCATCCATCTATCTATCTATCTATCTATCTATGTCTATTATCTATCTATCCATCATCTATCTAACATCCATCCATCCATCCATCCATCCATCCATCCATCCATCCATCTATCTATCTATCTATCTATCATCTATGTCTATTATCTGTCTATCTATCCATCATCTATCTAACATCCATCCATCCATCCATCCATCCATCTATCTATCTATCTATCTATCTATGTCTATTATCTATCTATCCATCATCTATCTAACATCCATCCATCCATCCATCCATCCATCCATCCATCCATCTATCTATCATCTATCATCTATTATTTATCTATGTCTATCTATCTATATCTGTGTTTATCTATCATCTATCTATCATTATATGACTATTATCTATATCTATATCTGTGTCTATCTATGTCTGTCTGTATCTATATCTATGTGTCTGTCTATCTGTCTCTATCTATGTCTGTCTGTCTATATCTGTTTGTCTGTCTATCATCTATCTATCTATATCCATCCATCCATCCATCCATCCATCCATCCATCCATCCATCCATCCATCCATCCATCCATCCATCCATCCATCCATCCATCCATCCATCCATCCATCCATCCATCCATATCTGCAGTGGTGGGATTCAAATAGCGAACAACCGGTTCTCTGTGTGGATGCCGCTTCCGGAAGTCCATTCTGGGCCTGGGCAACAAAAAATTAACTACCGGTTCTGCCGAACTGGTGGGAACTGGCTGAATGCCGCCACTGCATGTCTATCACTGAAAAGGTAAATAAACAAATAACAAATAATTGAAAAGAAAACAAAAACAAACGGAGGTACAACACAGAGGGCAGGCCCCTAGGTCTTTTTCCGCCATGGGTTTTCAAGGTTTCCAAACAAACCATGCGATCGTTGGGTAAGAGAGCCACCATACGACAACGCACAAAGCCAACACGACAAAGACGTCCTCGTTCTCAGATCCTAAGGTTAGGAAACAGTGCTTCTCCCTAATTTACTCCTTGAAATAGCTCCAAAGAAATCACAAACGCAAGCAAGAGTTCCCTGGCTATCCAAAGAGTTTACTAATCACAAATGCAGAGGGTTTTTTTTTTCCCTCATAGAATAAAAAATTCAATTCCCTATTTTTAAAAATAAACACAGGTGACGGCTATGCCGGAAGATGTACAAATGGAACTTTTTGTGTCTGTGTGTGTAGGCTGTGGAGGAGAAAAATGCCACTTGCTGAAATTTCCAACGTTGAGATCCGGGAGGTTATGGATGCCGACAGTCAGAAAATGGACTTCGGTAGCCAGCATCCTGGCACGTGTTACCTACTCAAGGTGCAATAGGTGCCAGTTCTGAACAGTGGCCCAAAGGGCTCGATATACACACAGGGTTGTGGGCGTGTGCATGTCCAACTATATTTTAGGCATACGGCCGCGTTAAGGTTCCAAACGAAGAGAGATTTATATCTACAAAAGATGAGTAAGTCATATAAACCCCGGGTCAGAAAGCTCCCTGCTCATCTACTCTCTCTCTCTACACTTCTACGCTTTCAAATGAACTGATTTTTCGGGAAAGAGACCCAGATTAGAAGTAAATCTGGTTTCTTCCCTCCCCGAAGCAACAAGCCAGCAGCTGCCTCCAGGCCAAAAAAACCAGAGAGACTTCAGCTTTGGCCTGGAGGAACCACTACTACAAGGAAGTAAGTTGTCCTTTGGTCCTTGCGAGGGGGGTCTTAAGATGTTTTGTGCGAATTCCGCCAGGCGGAGGAGGAAAAACAGAGAAGACAGGAGGATTGTTGAAAGAGGGATTGAGAAGTGGAGCCCAGTCAATATCAAACGGTCCTTTCATCTCTTGCCTTTTTTGATCGCCTGCCTGCTGCCTTCGCGCCTTCGCGTAACAGTTCGATACGATCGTGCTCGATTGACGATCGGTTGTGTAGAGGCCAAAGTGACAACGGACCTCCCTAAAGGTGCTTATTTATTTGCATCCCACCTATGTTATTTTTACAAATCATTCAAGGTAGCAAACACACCCAGCGCACCTTCCTCCCTCCCGTTTTCCCCACGACAACCACCCTGTGAGGTGGGTTGGGCTGAGAGGGAGGGGGGCTGGTCCAAGGTTACCCCGCTGGATCTCAGGCCTAAGGTGGCACTGACTAGAACTCACCGTCTCCTGGTGATTGGCCCAAAGTCACACCCAGCCAGCTCTCCTGACTAAGGCAGGACTAGAACTCACCGTCTCCTGGTGGCTGGCCCAAAGTCACCCAGCCAGCTTTCCTGATTAAGGCAGGACTAGAACTCACCGTCTCCTGGTGACTGGCCCAAAGTCTCCAAACTACCTTTCCTGCTAAGGCAGGACTAGAACTCACCATCTCCTGGTGGCTGGCCCAAAGTCACCCAGCCAGCTTTCCTGATTAAGGCAGGACTAGAACTCACCGTCTCCTGGTGACTGGCCCAAAGTCTCCCAACTACCTTTCCTGCTAAGGCAGGACTAGAACTCACCGTCTCCTGGTGACTGACCCAAAGTCACCCAGCCAGCTTTCCTGACTAAGGCAGGACTAGAACTCACCGTCTCCGGGTGACTGGCCCAGTCACCCAGCCAGCTTTCCTGACTAAAGCAGAACTAGAACTTATCGACACCCAGTTTCTAGTCCGGTACCAAACTGGCTCTCACTTATGACCCCATTTCTAACTTCTGACAGTGCCACCCTACAGTCACCTGACCGCATTTTGGGCATTTAGCGAAGTGTCTGCAATTACAGCCCTTTTCAACAACCCAGGGTCACACGATCGCGAGTTACGACGTAAACACTGGTTTCCAGGAGAGAGAAAAACACCCCTTAGCAAACCATGGTTTTGCTTCTCAACTGCAGTATTCTCTTCATGACCACTGCAAAAAAAAACAAAAGTCGTACAATTGGATCGGTCGTGTGATGATCCATTTGATGACCACCACAACTCGCAACGAGTCTCTTTCTGCCTCTACTGACCCTTGTGTCCAAAGGACATACAGGCAGTCCTCGACTTACGACTTTAATTGAGTTTGGCAACTATGGTTATGAGTTGAGGACTACCTGTGTGTCCTTTGGACAGGATTGATGGAGGCCGGAAGAGATTCGTTTTGCAGCCTTGCCGCCCCTGGAGACTATCTTGGCCCCTGCCACGACGTCCCGCACCAGGAACCTGTGTGAAGCGTGGACACAAGAACACGGCAAGGCCAGAGTGCTGCAGGGGCGCCTTTCTCTTCTGCTGTGGCTGCTGTCATAAAGACGAGGACCGTTCGTGAGATTGAGTCCGCCTCATCTCGACACCTTTCACAAATTATCGCATCACGTTATAGCCCGACACACACACAGGTAGGAAATCCTCATGCTTAACTGAACACACCAAGTGTCACCTTTTGTTGGGGATATGCACAGAAATATCTCTCCCTCCCTCCCTCTCTCTCCATCTCTCTCCCTCCCTCCCTCCCTCCCTCTCTTTCTCTCCCTCCCTCCATCTCTTTCTCTCTCCCCTCCATCTCTCTCCCCTCCATCTCTCTCCCTCCCCTCCCTCCCTCTCCCTCCCTCCCTCCATCTCTCTCTCTCTCCTCCCTCTCTCTCTCTCCCCTCCTTCCCTCCCTCCATATCTCTCTCTCTCTCTCTCTCTCTCTCTCTCTCTAACACACACAAACACACGCGCACACAAACCGCAGGGGGGGGAATGATTGCAAAATACTGGACTCCTGCATCAATGTTGATTTCATCCATTTTCAAGGCGACTGAAGTTGACGCCTAAAACAGTACAGGTTGTCCTCGACTTATGACAGTTCGTTTAGTGACTGTTCAAAGTTACAACAGAACTGAACATAGTGACTTAGGACTATTTTTCACACTTATGACCGTCGCTGCATTCCCGTGATCATGTGACTTACGTTCGGATGCTTGACAACTGACTTGACTTTACAACGGTCACAGTATCCCGGGGGGGGGGGTGTCACACGATCCCCTTTTGCGACCTTCTGACAAGCAAAGTCAAGGGGGGGAAGCAGCCGGGTTCACTTAATGACCGTGTGACTAATTTAATCCCTGCAGTGATTCCCTGAACAGCCGTGGCGAGAAAAGTTGCAAAATTGGGGACAAAACTCACTTAGGAAATATCTCATTTTGCCTTTTTAGCCAGCAAAGCCAATCATTGTTAAGTTGTTAAGTGAGTCATACGGTCGTTAAGTGAATCCAGCTTTCCCCAAGGCGTGTCAGAAGCCACTTGGGAAGTTTGCAAATGGTGACCACGTGACTCCCAAGCACCCCAATTCTGGTCACATGACCACGGGGATGCCATGTCAGTTGTAAGTTCAAGGACCAAACATGCTGGCTCAGGAATTCTGGGAGTTGAAGTCCACAAGTGATAAAAGGGCCTTAGTTCCCCATTTTGGCACAGGAATTCTGGGAGTTGGTTCACAAGTGATAAAAGGGCCTTAGTTCCCCATTTTGGCTCAGGAATTCTGAGAGTTGAAGTCTACAAGTCATAAAGGGACCAGAGTTCACAAATGTCTCAGCCACAGAAATTTTGGACTCAATTGTTGTGCTAAGCGGAGGACTATCTGCAGTTGGAAAGTAACCACAATATTAATACCACTTTACAAGGCCTTGGTAAGGCCACACTTGGAATCCTGCATCCAGGTTTGGTCACCACGATGTAAAGAAGATGTTGAGACTCTAGAAAGAGTACAGAGAAGAGCAACAAAGATGATCAGGGGACTGGAGGCTAAAACATACAAGGAACGTTTGCTGGAATTGGGTCTGTCTAGTTTGATGAAGGACGAGGGGGGACAGGATAGCAGTCTTCCAGTATCTCAGGGGCTGCCCCAAAGAAGAGGGAGTCAAGCTATTCTCCAAAGCGCCTGAAGGCAGGACAAGAAGCAACGGATGGAAACCAATCAAGGAGAGAAGCAACCTAGAACTAAGGAGAAATTTCCTGACAGTTAGAAGAATTAACCAGTGGAACAACCTGCCTCCAGAAGTTGTGGGTGCTCCAACACTGGAAGTTTTTAAGAAGAGACTGGACAGCCATTTGTCTGAAATGGTATAGGGTTTCCTGCCTGAGCAGGGGGTTGGACTAGATGACCTCCAAGGTCCCTTTAAACTTTATATTATTATTATTATTATTATTATTATTATTATTATTATTATTATTATTATTATTATTATTATTATATTATTATTACAGTATTTAATATTTATTTGCTATGTATATGTAGGGATGTGGGTCTATATATATGTTGTACATAGTATGTTTAGGTGTATGTCATGTATGTGTTTCACTTTGAGAGCGGGCAACTAAATTTCATTTTTGATGTGTGCCATTGTGCCCACAATATAAAAATGACAATAAAGGTTATCTTATCTTATCTTATCTTATCTTATCTTATCTTATCTTATCTTCTTCTTATTATTATTATTATTATTATTATTATTATTATTATTATTATTATTATTATTATTATTATTATTATTATTATTATTATTATTATTATTATTACTTTGAGTTCATTAGAGTGCGGAGCGGAATTTTCTACCCTTGAAGACTGGCCGTGTGTGATAAACATCCATTCATGCTTAATAAAGAAAAAATAAAAAGCTACTGTGAATATTGACAGCTGAAGACAACAATTTACACCCCATGCATAACTATATCTAATTACATCTGAAAAGTACATATGTAAATGAGGGTGCATTATGAATGATGCTTTCAATAAGCACAAAGCAAGGCAAAGCAAGAAAGAGACTGGCACTTTGATCCAAGTAATTTGGAAAACAACACCCAGCTGCACTTGAACAAATGCACAGCATCTGCCTCATTATCACAAAACACAGAAGGCGGCTTCTTAAATGTAAAGGACGCGGAAGCTGATAGTAGCATTTTATTCCAACTTTGGGGGGTGTTTAGACCAGAAGATAACTTTCTGACACACCACAGTCTCCTGATGATGATTTTCCCTCTCCAAATCATCCAGGGAGCACCGGCAGAACAGATGTGGCAAACCTTCAATGTCACAACTGTTCGGAAAGATCCTTCATTGACCAAGCTGAACAAACTCATATGGAGTACTTGCAGTCTAGGAGACTTCAAAGAGTGCAGAGAGAAGAGCAACCAAGATGATCAGGGGGCTGGAGGCTAAAACATACGAAGAATGGTATAGGTCAGGGGTAGGCAACCTTGGCTCTTTTATGACTCGTGGACTTCAACTCCCAGAATTCCTGAGCCAGCATGGCTCAGCTTGGAAACCTCTCCCTTTCCCCTCCGCATGGCTGGCCCAGGAATTCTGGGAGTTGAAGTCCACGAGTCATAAAAGAGCCAAGGTTGCCTACCCCTGGATAGGTTCTCCTGCTTGAGCAGGGGGCTGGACTAGAAGACCTCCAAGGTCCCTTCCAGCTTCTATTCTATTCTATTCTATTCTATTCTATTCTATTCTATTCTATTCTATTCTATTCTATTCTATTCTATTCCATTCCATTCCATTCCATTCCATTCCATTCCATTCCATTCCATTCCATTCCAATTCTATTATTTCTATTCATTTCTATTCTTCATTTCTATTTCTATTTCTATCTCTATTTCTGTTCCTATTCTATTCGTTGCAGGAATTGGGTAAGTCCAGTTGAACGAAAAGAAGGACTAGGGGGGACATGATAGCAGTATTCCAGTATTTGAGGGGCTGCCACAAAGAAGTGTGTGTGGGGGGTCAGCCTATTCTCCAAAGCATTGGAAGGCAGGAGAAGAAACAACAGAAACTAATCAAGGAGAGAAGCAACCTGGAACTAAGGAGAAACTTCCTAACAGTGAGAACGATTAACCAGTGGAACAACCTGCCTCCAGAAGCTGTGAATGCTCCATCACTGCAGGCTTTTAAGAAGAGACTGACAGTCACATGTCCGGAATGGTTTAGGGTCTCCTGCTTGAACAGGGGGTTGGACTAGAAGACCTCCAAGGTCCCTTCCAGCTCTGTTATTCTGTATTAGGACTAGGGGTGACACAATAGCAGTCTATGAATATTTGAGGGGCAGAAAAGAGGGGGTCAAGCTATCCTCCAAAGCACCTGAGGGCAGGACGAGAAGCAACGGAAGGAAACCAATCAAGGAGAGAAGCAACCTAGAACTAAGGAGAAACTTCCTGACAGTGAGGACAATTAACCAGTGGAACTCCTTGCCACCAGAAGTTGTGGGTGCTCCATCACTGGAGGTTTTCAAGAAGAGATTAGACAGCCATTTGTCTGGAATAATATAGGATTTCCTGCTTGAGCAGGGGGTTGGACTAGAAGACCTCCAAGGTCCCTCCCAACTCTGTTATTCGATTATTCATACCTGGGCTAGGCAATACATCCTCAGGCTCCACATCCACACCCAGTCTGATACTTCAGCCTCCCAGCTCGACCTCAGACACATTCATTTATCTAGTAACGGTACAGGCAAGTCCTTGACTTACGACTTACAGTCAAGCCCAACATTTCTGTGGCTAAGCAAGAGATTGAAGTCTGTTTTGCCCCATTTTACCACCTTCCTTGCCATCCTTTTTAAATGAATCGCTGCACTTGTTAAGTTAGCAGCACAGTTAACGTGGGTCACGTGATCAAAATTCAGCCGCTTGGCAACTGACTCCTATTTATGACGGTTGCGGCGTCCCCGGGTCACGTGATTCCCCTTTTGCGACCTCCTGACAAGCAAAGTCAATGGGGGAGCCCGATTCGCTGAACGACCGTGTGACTAACTTAACACCTGCAGTGATTCACTTAACAACTGTGGGAAGAAGAAGGGTCTTAAAACGGGGGGGAAACTCCCTGAACAAATGTCTCGCTCAGCAGTAGAAACCTGCGACTCCATCGTGGTCGTTAAGCCGAGGACTACCTGGACTGTGAATCTTCGAAACAACGAAAAAGGGGGGACTTCCAGGAAGCGCTTTTGAGGCGTTCAAGGCGCTGCAAGTCAATACCAAGAGTTAAGATTTATCCTTGGGAAGTTAGCCAGCTTCCTCCAGTTCATCCGAAAGGCCTTCTATCTAGGTTATCGTATTATTTTATTTTTCCCTCTTGTTGTTTTAATTTTTTTTATAGGGTGTTTTTTTTTTAATCGATATAAGCCGCCTTGAGTCGCCACGAGTGCGAGTAGGCGGCAATACAACTTTTTCTAAATAAATAAATAAAAGAAAGAAATAAAATCGCAAACTTGGCAGAAAGCACGAA
The DNA here is from genome assembly GCA_023970755.1 of Azemiops feae. Classification (NCBI taxonomy): domain Eukaryota; kingdom Metazoa; phylum Chordata; class Lepidosauria; order Squamata; family Viperidae; genus Azemiops; species Azemiops feae. The sequence continues at coordinate 29,068 of JALGBA010003189.1, read as the reverse complement.
TTTCAGCCTTCCCCAACCTGGCGCCCTCCCCCACCCCCAGCAAGGGGATAATGGGCAACCTCAGCCAGGATGATGGGCTTTGAAGTCCCATGTTCTGGCTGCTCCAGGAGGGAGATCAATATTCCTGCTGTGGGGTTGGGGGGGGGGTATTGCACAAAGGGGTGGGGAGACCCTGCACTAATTGGGGGGTGGGGGCTTCTTCCAGGGAAGGGGGGGGAAGAGTCAAATGGGGGGGGATTTCAATTGTTTTCAATGTCAAAGCGTCTTTGCAAAGGGGGGGGAAGCGCTTGAATGGCAAAGGGAGGCTAAGGAAAAATGTGGGGAGGGGGCTGGGGACCCAAGACCCCTCCCCAAGACCCCTCCCAGGCCCCCTCCCCACCTGCTCCCCTCCTACTCACAGGCACCTGGCTGCTCCCCTGAGGAGGCGCTTCCATGGCTGCAGGGAGCCAGAGGGGGGGGAGACAAGGCGGCCGGGGGGAGGGGGCGGCAAGACGAGGGAGCCCCCAAACCCCGCGCGCCCCTCGCTCGGCTTCCCCAGGGGAATCGATGTGCGCATGCGCCCCGCTTGTACCCGCTCGCTGGTTGTTAGGGACTCGCTCTAAGGGGAAGAGGCGGGGCTCGGCGCGGCTCCGCCCACCCCGTGGCGCCCGCGCCCTTCGGCCGTTGGGAACGGGGAGGAGCCAAGGCGAGGCCCGAGTCAACGCGGCCTCCTCTTGGGGGACCAATCGGCTCAAGCCAAGGGGCGCCCCTCCCCTCTCTCCGGTTTTCATTGGGCAAGCGCTTTGAGGGGGAGGGGTTTAGGCCCGCGCGCGGGCGCGCGGGCGGGCGGGGGATTTTTTGGTCTGGGTGAGTAGGCGGAGCTTCTCGTTTCCCGCCCCGCCTTCGCTCATCCCCGCGGAGGGAGGGAAAGGCGGGAGGCGGAAGTGTTGAAAGACCCGGATGAAAGCCGTTCTTTAAGCCTTTCCCTACCCCCCCCCCGCCGGTTAGGAATGACTGCGTCTAACTTTGGAGGTTCCATTGAGGCCTTTAGTTTTCTCTCTTTGTTTATTTTATTTAGCTTATGGGATCTACAGAGGTCATGCAATCACAGATATACAAATATAAGTTTAAATAAAGCATCAGCAGAGAGAGAGAGAGATAAAGAAAGAAGATAGATAGATAGATAGATAGATAGATAGATAGATAGATAGATAGATAGATAGATAGATAGATAGATAGATAGATAGATAGATAGAAAAAAGAAAAAGATGATTGATAAAGAAAAGAATAGATGAGGGGGAAAGAGAGATAAAAAGATAGAGAAAGAAAAGAGAGATGATAGATAGAGAAAAGAAAGATGATTGATAGAGAAAGAAGATAGATAAGATAGATAGAAAAAGAAGAGAAAAAGATGATAAAGAAAAGATAGATGAGGGGGAAAGATGGAGAGAAAGAAAAAGATGATAGAGAAAGAAAATAGAGAGAGAAAAAGATGATTGATAGAGAAAGAAAAGATAGATAGATTAGATAGAAAGAAAAAGAAGAGAAAAAGATGATTGATAAAGAAAAGAATAGATGAGAGAGAGGGGGAAAGATGGAGAGATAAAAAGATAGAGAAAGAAAAGATAGATAGATAGATAGATAGATAGATAGATGCTGATGCTTTATTTAAACTTATATTTGTATATCTGTAATTGCATGACTTCTATAGATACGTATATATAAGCCATGTGCACAATATAGTATACAGGGTACAATATTAAATTAAGATATAAAACCATAAAAATATCACCATAATAGTTTTCCTTCTTGAATTTATCTGACAGAACGATATCCGTGAACGGCCTTTGCAGTTCATTCTTTATATTTGCAATAAAGTACATTATTTATTATTTAGCGTCAGATCCTCCCGTGTTAGGCAGCATATTGAGCGGCAGTAAAATACGTTGCCTTTCCCCAATTTTACTTCAGGAACTGCAGTTCAAAAGCGGCTTCATTTCACAGTGAGAGCCACAAATCTATGTGTTTTTTTTTCCCGCCTGGCTCCTTCTAATATATCGGATTGGGGTGATGGAAACTGCAGATCGCCAGGTTGCAGACAGCTAGCATCGAATACAGACTGACAATAACTGGAGCACAAAAAAGGGAAATATAAACAGGAGAACTGAAAATGCATATGCAAGAGGACACCCAGGTCAATTCTGGACAAAGAACATTAAAAAAAAAAAAAAATCCAATCACCAGGAGACGGTGAATTCTAGTCCCGCCTTAGGCAGGAAAGCCGGCTGGGTGACTTTGGGCCAATCACCAGGAAACAGTGAGTTCTAGTCCCGCCTTAGGCATGGAGGCTGCTGGGTGACTTTGGGCCAATGACCAGGAGACGGTGAGTTCTAGTCCCGCCTTAGGCATGGAGGCTGCTGGGTGACTTTGGGCCAATCACCAGGAGATGGTGAATTCTAGTCCCGCCTTAGGCAGGAAAGCCGGCTGGGTGACTTTGGGCCAATGACCAGGAGACGGTGAGTTCTAGTCCTGCCTTAGGCATGAAAGCCAGCTGGGTGATTCTGGGCCAAGCACTCTCAGCCCAACCCACCTCACAGGGTTGTTGTTTTGGGGGAAAATAGGAGGAGGAAGGTGGTGTTGGATATGTTCTTCACCTTGTTTTATTTGTAAAAATAATAAAGGTGCAACAAAACAAACAAGTAGTTGTGTTTCCCTTGGAATTAAACTGCTGTCAATTGCATGGGGCCTAGGCCAGAAGACCAATAAAGGAGAATATTTGTAGCTCCATATTGAAATGAAAGGTTCTGGGTGCTCTCTGAGCTGGGTGGTTTTCTTGCAGACATTTCATGACCCAACTAGGTAACATCATCACTGCTAGTAGGGAGTGAGGTTTGTGGAGAGAAGGAGGGGAGGAGGAGGAGGAGGAAGACTGTGGGATCCTTGGTGCTCTCTGAGCTTGGTGGTTTTCTTGCAGACGTTTCATGACCCAACTAGGGAACGTCATCAGTCTTAGAAAATGACTGGGACAAATCCCACTCCATTCTAGCACTGTTCGCTAGTTGAGTAATGAATCATTGGCAAAAAACAACAACAACCAAGATCAAGCCAGAATAGCTCCTGGGATCTGATCCAGCAAAACCCGTCTTTATGTTTTTAAGCCAGGATATAAATCAAACTCACTTAAGACCCGGCAGACGGCAGCAAGCCAAGATACTGGAAGATACTTGTTTGAAGCAGCTAATTAATAATCTATGTTAAGTAACAATAACAAGAAAAGGGCCAGTTTGGTGTAGTGGTTGGCACCAGGCTAGAAACCGGGAGATTGGGAGTTCTAGTCCTGCTTTAGGCACAAAGCCAGCTGAGAGACCTTGGGCCAGACCGTCTCTCTTAGCCCTCGGAAGCAGGCAATAACAACCCGCTTCTGAAAAAACGTGCCATAAAAATTGCAGGGGCCTGGAAGGCAGATTTTTAAAAAGCCACAAAAATATTGTACATACTGCGTTATACCAGGCACGTAGATGTGGCCTTGATAGCTAGTAATGGAGCCCCACGCAATATAATAATAAAAATATGAAAAAAATAAAGTTTGTCATTTAGGTACACATTAACTGTTATCATCTACAGATATTCCTTGACTCGCAACCACAGTTAAACCCCAAAGTGCCGTTGCTAAGCGAGACATTTGTTAAGTGACTTTTGCCCCGTTTTACGACTTTTTTCGCCACGGTCGTTAAGCGAATCACTGCAGGTGTTCATTGAGTAACCCTGTCGTTAAGTGAATCCGGCTTCCCCCATTGACTTTGTTTGTCAGAAGGTCGCAAAAGGGGATCACGTGATGCCAGGACTCTGCAACCATCGTAACTATGAGTCAGCTCAAGCAGGAGAACCTATACCATCTCAGACAGGTGATTGGCTAGTCCAGGGGTAGGCAACCTTGGCTCTTTTATGACTCGTGGACTTCAACTCCCAGAATTCCCGAGCCAGCATAGGGAACTGTGGCCCCCTTATTACTTGTGGACTTCAACTCCCAGAATTCCTGAGCCAGTTTGATGAACTGCGGCCTCTTTATGACATGGACTTCAACTCCCAGAATTCCTGAGCCAGCATGGCTCAGCTTGGAAACCTCTCCCTTTCCCCTCAGCATGGCTGGCTCAGGAATTCTGGGAGTTGAAGTCCACGAGTCATAAAAGAGCCAAGGTTGCCTACCCCTGGTCTAGTCTCTTCTTAAAAATCTCCAATGATGGAGCGCCCACGATTTCTGGTAGCAAGCTATTCCACTGGATTATTATTGTTGTTGTTGTTATTGTTGTTGTTGATTTTCCTCATCTTTAGGAAACTTGCTGATTATTATTTTTTTTTAAATGTGTTTTTTTAGAAAGAAGGGGGGAAAAACAACCTATTTCGTAACAGGAGCAGAACAGATGAGTTGGAGAAATTAATTGCATGACTAAGACGGTCATAAATCCATTTCCCTTGGTTGATCTCCAGGAAAACAGATCTGTACAACTGCAAAATATGAAGTTGGTCGTAGAACAACAGGGGGGGGAAGGCCTTGATTGCACCCTAAGATTAGCTGGGACCTAATATTACTAAGATGAGGCTTTTGACTTCTCGTCTGGTGTTTTTTTTTTTAATGGGGAGGTAAAGCCCCTTTGGATTCCCCAGGCAGAAAGCGGTGTAAGCTTTTAATGAACATTGAAATGGCTCTGTTGTCACCTGACATAGGTAGTCCACAATTTATGTTGGAGCATTCACCACTTCTGGAGGCAAGGAGTTCCACTGGTTAATTGTTAATTGTTCTCACTGTGAGGAAGTTTCTCCTTAGTTCTAGGTTGCTTCTCTCCTTGGTTAGTTTCCATCCGTTGCTTCTTGTCCTGCCTTCAGGCGCTTTGGAGAATAGCTTGACTCCCTCTTCTTTGGGGCAGCCCCTGAGATACTGGAAGACTGCTATCATGTCCCCCCTCGCCCTTCTCTTCATTAAACTTGAACACTGGGCGCTATCTAACAAAATGAAATTCAATGGTGAACAAAGTAAGGTTCTACATTTAGGCAAGAAAAACCAAATGTACAGGTATAGTATAGGGGGTACCTTGCTCAATAGTAGCAACTGTGAGAGGGACCTCAGAGTCCTAGTGGACAATCCCTTAAATAGGAGCCAGCCGTGTGCTGCAGCTGCCAAAAAGGCCAACACAGTGCTAGGCTGCATTAACGGAGGGATAGCATCAAGATCACCTGAAGTGTTAATACCACTTTACAAGGCCTTGGTAAGGCCACACTTGGAACACGGCATCCAGTTTTGGTCACCACGATGTAAAAAAGACGTTGAGACTCTAGAAAGAGTACAGCGAAGAGCAATAAAGATGATCAGGGGACTGGAGGCTAAAACATATAAGGAACGGTGGCTGGAATTGGGTGTGTCTAGTTTAATGAAGAGAAAGACGAGGGGGGACATGAAATTTCAACGTATGCCGATTGGTGGACCTTCAAAGTGACAATCAAGTTCTTCTCTTTCTTCTGTTCTTCCATCGTTAAGCAAATCACGGCCATTGTGAAATAAGGAACACCGTCGTTAAATGAATCCGGCTTCCCCCATTGACTTTGCTGGTCGGACGGTTGCAAAAGGAGATCATGTCACACACACACACAGACACACACACACACAGACACACACACACCCCGGGACACTGTGGCCGTCATAAATGTGAGTTAATCGTCCAGTAGCTAAATGTAAATCACGAGACCGTGGGGAGACTGCAACAGTCATAAGCATGAAAAATGGGCACAAGTCATGTGTTTCATTGCCTTTGTAACTTCTAACAGTCGCTAAATGAAATGTTGTACATTGAGGACGACATGTAGTAACACGGGTGTTACGTGAATCCGGCTTCCCCCGTTGACTTTGCTTCTCAGAAGGTCCCAAAAAAGGGGATCACGTGACGCCCGGACACTGCAACCGCCATAAGTACATGCCAGTTGACAAGCATTCAAAATTTTGATCACGTGACCCCCTGGGGCCACGGCCGTCAGGCTGAGGACTGGCTGTAAGTCATTTTTTTCAGTGCCCTTGTAACTTCAAACGGTTGCTAAATGAACGGTCGTAACATGAGGATCTCCCCCGCCGATGGGAAGGAGGGACAGAGGAAGGGGGGAAAAACCCTCCGACTTTTCCCCCTTTGTAAACCAGCTTAACCCTGGTTACTTCTGGGCATCGATGCAGCTCTCTGTATTTATTGTTTATTATTTATTGATACATTTTCCCTGGAAATGGATTTATCATTTCTGGCAGGTAGGAGAATACAGGCAAGTCCTCAACATACAGCCACAATTGAGCCCAAAAATGTATGTTTGTTAAGCGAGACATTGGTGAAGTGAGGTTTGCCCCATTTCACTGTTTTTCTTGCCAGGTTTGTTAAGGGAATTGCTGCAGTTGTTAAATGTAATGACACCGTTGTTACGCGAAACGGGCCTCCCCGTTGACTTTGCGGGTCAGGAGGTTGCCAAAGGGGGATCACGTGACCCTGGGACGCTGCGACCGTCATAAATACGAGTCAGCTGACAAGCGTCTCAATTTGGATCACGGGGATGCTGCTCGCGGTCGTGTGAAAATGGTGATAAGTCCCTTGTCCTGGTTCCGACAGATGAAACCCTTCAAATTGAACTTCGAGGCATTGTTTACCTTAAAGAACCTTTATTTTGAGTAGCATAGCTTCGGCACGTACACAATCGAAGCCAAAAACTGGATTCCCCTCCCCTGGGCACACAGTATCAAAGCACAATTCCCTCCTCCAATGAACAGCCATAAATCACATTCCCCAATTAGCTTGAAATGCAGGCCTTCCCGCCTGTTCTCCAACCCGCCATTTCTTATCACCTCTTATTTCAAAAGCCCTGAATTCACACACTATGACAATATTGTTATGTCTAACTAACTCCCATCACATTCCTCCCCCTCCCCCCAGTATCATCTAATTCTAAGAATAAAGCATAAGAAAGAAAAAGGCTGCATCTCCATATGTTGTCAAAGCAAGAACAACGTTAGCAGCGTTGGCATCCCTTTTTTCAGTGCCGTTGTGTATATATATATATATATAATCTGTGCAACGTGCTCTGTGGGTCCTTTGCAAAGTTTTGCAAAGTTTTTGCAAAGAACAGGGATTCCCGTTTCTCCCAGTCGGCTGCCCGGAGCACAGCGGCTCCTTTGCCCTCCTTACCCCCGGATTTCTCTTTATTTTTATGCCAAGCCCACACAAGGAAAGGGCAACCTGTTGGGAGCTGCCAAACAGCAGCTGATTTTATAACCACCAAGTCACTGAATCGGATTGAATCCCTCTGTGATATTTTCCCCGTTTCTCCAGCAATGCCGTCACATGGGAAGATTTAAAATAGTCTGTTGCCAACACACTGCCACGAGCAAATAGGGATTGCATAACGGGCAAGTATATATATATATATATATATATATTTTAGCCTCGCTTTGCTCATTGGGATCACTTTCTGGAAGACACCAGAAACACACACACACATAAACACACACACACACACACAAACACCAGCTCCAGGCTGGACTGATTACTGATAGTCCTTGACAATAGAATAGAATAGAATTAGAATAGAATAGAATAGAATAGAATAAAATAGAATAGAATAGAATAGAATAGAATAGAATAGAATAGAATAGAATAGAATAGAATAGAATAGAATAGAATAGAATAGAATAGAATAATGATAAGACTGGAAATGATAAGAATAGAATGGAATGGAATGGAATGGAATGGAATGGAATGGAATAGAATAGAATAGAATAGAATAGAATAGAATAGAATAGAATAGAATAGAATAGAATAGAATAGAATAGAATAGAAAATATGGAATGGCATGGCATGGCATAGAATAGAATAGAATAGAATAGAATAGAAATAGAATTACAGAATGGAATGGAATAGAATAGAATAGAATAGAAAGAATACAATAGAATAGAATAGAATAGAATAGAATAGAATAGAATAGAATAGAATAGAATAGAATAGAATAGAATAGAATAGAATAATGATAAGACTGGAAATGATAAGAATAGAATAGAGTAGAATAGAATAGAATAGAATAGAATAGAATAGAATAGAATAGAATAGAATAGAATAGAATAGAATAGAATAGAATAGAATAGAATAGAATAGAATCAGAACAGGAATAGAATAGAGTAGAGTAGAGTAGAGTAGAGTAGAGTAGAGTAGAGTAGAGTAGAATAGAATAGAATAGAATAGAATAGAATAGAATAGAATAGAATAGAATAGAATAGAATAGAATGTAGAAAAATAACAGAACAGAATAGAATAGAATTCTTTATTGGCCAAGTGATCGGACGACAAGGGATTTAGTGATCGTTTTGTCTTTCAAAATGTTTCCATCTTTTGCTTCTTGTTCTTCAGCATCCCCGTGGTCACATGATCAAAATTCAGATACGTGGCAACTGACTCACATTTATGACAGTTGTAGTGTCCCGGGGTGCTGTGATCCCCTTTCTGCGACCTTTTGACAAGCAAAGTCAATGAGGAAGCCAGAATCGCTTAACGATTGTGTTACTTACTTAACAACTGCAGCAATTCACTTAACAACTGTGGCAAGGAAGGTCATGAAAAGGGGCAAAACTCCCTTAACAAATGTCTCGCTTAGCAACAAAATATTGGGCTCCCTTGCGGTCGTAAGTCAAGGACTCCCTGTAAGCTCTCCGCATTTGTTTTCTGTTTTGGTTTGCTCCTACGTCCTGGCCCCACGGCTTCCCCCCACACCTCCCAATCCGTATCATAAAACTTCTGCTACCCACCCTGTCCGTCCCCCCCGGTGTTTGACACACTTCCCCAGGGTAGTTCTTTCAGTGTGTGATTGCACAATTTGTCAACCTTGCGTAACTGTCACCTTCGCTCTGCATAATGAGAATTCTTGCGGGTCCCTGTGACTCAGCCAGGTGCAGACCTGGGCCTCACGGGTTTTTGTGTTTTTTTAGTCATACCTCCCGTTTCTCGTTCGTACGACACCTGAAGTTGTCAAATGCATGAAAGGAAAAAGAAAATAATGGTGTTTACTAAGGCTTTTGGGAAAGAGGGACGTCGTGCGTAATTTTCCGACGCTCTTGGAACAGGAGCGTCGACTTCCAGCTGAAGTATCCAAATAAAAGTCCAGGATACGTTTCGTTTCCGAAAAGCTTACTGTGTATTGAACGCGCGGCTTGGTATAAGCAAGGTAAAACTAACTCTTAAAAGGCACCAGGCCGTAGCATATAACAACAATTTCCCCAGCCAAACATGTAGCTCATGTAAACAAGTTCCCTTTATTATAGGAACCGTCTGCTATCTGCTTCACACCTGCTAGAAAGTCCTTGAAAGCTTTCCATTCTGCCGACTTTCAGCAAGCTTCTCTAGAACTGGAAAGAATAAAATAGAATAGAATAGAGTAGAGTAGAGTATAGATTAGAGTAGAGTAGAGTAGAGTAGAGTAGAGTAGAGTAGAGTAGAGTAGAGTAGAGTAGAGTAGAGTAGAGTAGAGTAGAGTAGAGTAGAGTAGAATAGAGTAGAGTAGAATAGAATAGAATAGAATAGAATAGAATAGATAGAATAGAATAGAATAGAAAGAATAGAATATAAGAATAAATAGATAGACTAGAATCAGAGTTGGAAGGGACCTTGAGGTCTTCTAGTCCAACCCCCTGCTCAGGCAGGCACCCTAGAACCATTTCAAACAAATGGCTGTCCAGTCTCTTCTTAAAAACCTCCAGTGTTGGAGCATTCACCGCTTCTGGAGGCAGGTTGTTCCACTGGTTAATTGTTCTAACTGTCAGGAAGTTTCTCCTTAGTTCTAGGTTGCTTCTCTCCTTGATTAGTTTCCATCCGTTGCTTCTTGTCCTGCCTTCAGGTGCTTTGGAGAATAGCTTGGCTCCCTCTTCTTTGGGGCAGCCCCTGAGATACTGGAAGGCTGCTATCCTGTCCCCCCTCGTCCTTCTCTTCATTAAACTAGACCTACCCAATTCCAGCAGCCATTCCTTGTATGTTTTAGCCTCCAGTCCCCTGATCATCTTTGTTGCTCTTCATTGTTGTTCTCAAGACCCTTCAGATCGTCCCTCCAGGGAAGGGGTCAAATATCCCAAGAACTCCATATCCAGCAGACCCAGGTTGTTGATGGTGCTGACCAGCTGGAGAAAAACAGAATTCTCCTCGCCTTCATTCACCTCTGTCTCCTCCTTGGTTGTCTCCCCAAGTCTTGACTCTGCGCCAGATGTTGAGAAACTGCCAAGGGCGTTTGCCAGAACGTGTCCGGTCGGTGGCCCCAGGCCCGTTGCTATGGGAACTTAACAGGACGCAAATTCTAGAATTTTTCCTGAAAAGAAAACCATAGTCCGGTCAGTTGGGCAGTTGCCTCAAGGGACCAGCTCCCCACCCTCCTTTGAAAAGCCACATCTGGACTCATCTGGTGAGTTTCTAAGGGACGAAATAATTGTGAGCCCCCCCCCATTTGTCACCAAATTTGACGGTCTGTTGGGAATGAAGGGTGAAGATCTACAAATGGGGTATGTGTGTGTGTGTGGAAATGTTTCATTAGAACAATTAACCAGTGGAACAACCTGCCTCCAGAAGCTGTGAATGCGCCAACACTGGAAGTTTTTAAGAAGAGACCGGACAGCCATTTGTCTGAAATGGTATAGGGTTTCCTGCCTGAGCAGTGGGTTGGACTGGATGACCTCCGAGGTCCCTTCCATCTCCATTAGTCTATGATTTTGTCAGGGTTCCTGCCTGAGCAGGGGGTTGGACTAGATGACCTCCGAGGTCCTTTCCATCATCATCATCATCATCATCATCATCATCATCATTATTATTATTATTATTATTATTATTGTTATTACTGGGGCAGGAGTTATAAACTCTGACGATGGATGGAGCAATGGAAGTCCCATCATCCCAAACCCAGAAGTTTCCAGAGGTGTGCACAAAAATTGTTGCACCCCAGAAGGCACCCTCAAAGTACACCGTGTCGCAGCTGTCATAGAATCCCCGTTTTGAGCACTATTGTGTTGGTTTTTTTTTTAAAGTGTGTACAAGCACATGAACGTACAGGCGGTCCTCGTCCGACAAACGATTCATTTAGCGAGCGTTCAAAGGTACAATGGCACCGAAAGCAATTTGGACTGTTGAGTTCAGCTGGTGACGTTCAGCGGGTGAAATGCTCCTCGGCTGATCAGCCCATTCGTTTAGTTTACCGGTTACAACGGCGCTGAAAAAAGGAGCATTTTTCACACTTCACAACTTAATCAGGAGGATCACTGATTTAGGGCAGTGGTGGGATTCAGATAGGTGAACCGCCAGTTCTGTGTGCGGATGCCGCTTCCGGAGGTCCGTTCTGGGCCTGGGCAACAAAAAATTAGCCACCGGTTCTGCCGAAGTGGTGTGAACCGGCTGAATCCCACCACTGATTTGGGAGGCATAGTAAAAAGGATTGGGGGGGGGGCTGTGTTCTTACCACTGTTGTTAAGTGAATTTTGCTCCGTTTTACGACCTTCCTTGCCCTGGTTGTTTAGTGAACCACTGCACCTATTAAACTGGCCCCACGGTTGGTAAGTGAACCTGCCTTCCCCACTGTCAGAAGGCCAGCAAAGAGGGTCACGTGACCTCGGGGCACTGCAACCGTCCTAAGTCCATGCCAGTTGCCAAGCGTCTGAATTTTGATTACGGGACCACGGTGGTGTGCAAAACGGTCGTAAGTCATTGTTTTCACTGCCATTGTAACTTTGAATGGACATTAAATGAACTGTTGTAAGTCTAGGACAGGGGTAGGGAACCTTGGCTCTTTTATGATTCGTGGACTTCAACTCCCAGAATTCCTGAGCCAGCATGGCTCAGCTTGGAAACCTCTCCCTTTCCCCTCAGCACAGCTGGTTCAGGAATTCTGGGAGTTGAAGTCCATGAGTCATAAAAGAGCCAAGGTTGCCTACCCCTGGACTAGGACTACCTGTACAGGCCCTCCAGAGCAAGTAAGTGAGAATATGCCAGGTTTTTCTACACCTTTCTACAAAACCAAGGCAGGGTTACCTTGATCTTCTTTCTTGTCCTTCCCTTTTTTTTTTCCTTGGGGCAGATAAATCATTTCTAAAAGTCACCTCTCTTTAATAGCTTGCGCCTTTTTAAAAAAATAAATAAATCCCAAGGTCAGTTTTACAGTTCCTCCCCCCCACTACATTTCCAGATATTTAAAATGTCTAACAAGCCTTGGACCAGCCCATCAAAGTTTGGCCAGTGCAAACCTGGCGTGAATATATTGATACAGAGTGCGTTAATCAATGGGATTATTTATTTATTCTTCCGACAAATCATGCATCTCGTTCACCAAGGAGATGCTTACACAGTTGTATTTTGATCAGTCTAAATCAGGGGTTCCCCACTGGGGGGGGGTGCTCGGACCCCCTGGGGGTGCAAGACCATATTCCAGGGGATGTGAAAACTTGGGTTTTCAAAATTATAGGGTGTATGGATAGTTCGTTGCCGTTATTTCGAACTTTTGTAAGGGGTGCGAGAATATATCGGAAGCGGGGTATAGAAACGGTTGGGAGCTGCTGGCCTAAATAAATCATTAGATGGACTTTGTGCAAAATTCCACGCTTGGTTGTTCTAGGTTGAATCATTTTAGAGATATCAAATTAGATTATCCTTCATTAGCTTAAATGTCTTGGGAGATTCTCAGTGATCCAGGTCCTAGACAGAGCAACAAAGGAGATCAGGGGACTGGAGGCTAAAACGTACAAGGAACGGTTGCTGGAATTGGGTATGTCTAGTTTAGTGAGTTTCAACTCAACATTAAGAAAACCAAGATCATGGCATCTGGCCCTCTCAATTCCTGGCAAATAGATGGGGAAGAAATGGAGGTAGTGACAGATTTTATCTTCCTGGGCTCCAAGATCACCACAGATGGGGACTGCAGCCAAGAAATTAAAAGACGCTTGCTCCTGGGGAGGAAAGCTATGGCAAATCTAGACAGCATACTAAAAAGCAGAGACGTCACCCTGCCAACAAAAGTACGTATAGTCAAGGCCATGGTTTTCCCAGTTGCAAAGTATGGCTGTGAAAGTTGGACCGTAAGAAAGGCTGAGCGCCAAAGAATGGAGGCCTTTGAACTCTGGTGCTGGAGAAGACTCCTGCGAGTCCCCTGGACTGCAAGGCGATCAAACCGGTCAGTCCTAGAGGAGATCAACCCTGACTGCTCCTTAGAAGGCCAGATCCTGAAGTGGAAACTCAAGTACTTTGGCCACCTAATGAGAAGGAAGGACTCACTGGAGAAGAGCCTAATGCCGGGAAAGATGGAGGGCAAGAGAAGAAGGGGACGACGGAGAATGAGATGGCTGGATGGAGTCACTGAAGCAGTAGGCCTGAGCTTAAATGGACTCCAGAAGATGGCAGAGGACAGGAAGGCCTGGAGGAACGTTGTCCATGGGGTCGCGATGGGTCGGACACGACTTCGCAACTAACAACAACAACAACAAGTTTAGTGAAGAGAAGGACCAGGGGTGACATGAAAGCAGTCTGCCATAAAGAAGAGGGGGGGGGGGTCAACCTATTCTCCAAAGCACCAGAAGGCAGGACAAGAAGCAATGGATGGAAACTATACAGGTCAACCTGCAAGTGGCCTCAACGACTTTCTAAAAGGAGGCAAATGACCAGCTGTCTGCAAGGAGTGTAAATCCTTCCATTCCCCACCATTCCAGTCAGAGCTGAAGAAGCTTCTGGGATGAGAAGCGAAACGTCTTCAAAGAAAAACAAGGAAAGTCCAGTTGCCCCTTGAAAAAAGCACCTTTCAGACCTTAGTTAGGTTCCAACTAAGCCTAAGTGCAGCCTTAGAAAAAGACCCAGGTTCTCTATTTCCAATTTGCTTCGTTTGTACGGGTCCTTTTACACGTTCTTGGGAAATTCCTATTCAAATACCAGTCCAGATCTCTCTATACAGGGCGTCCTCAACTTACAACCGTTTAGTGGCCCTTCAAAGTTGCAACGGCAGTGAACAAGGATCATGTGATCAGACATCGGGCTCTTTAACAGCCGGCCTGTATTCACAACAGTCGTAGCATCCCGGAGTCATTCCAATGCCATTTTTCAACCTTCCCAACGAGCAAAGCCAGCGGGGAGAAGCTGGGGTCACTTCACGGCCGCACGACTCACTTAAGAACATGCTGCAATTTGCTTAACCGCCTGGCAGAAAAAGCGACACGGGGCAAAACTTGCTTAACGACTGCCTTGTTTAGCCGTGAGAACTTTGGGTTCAGTCGTGGTCGTAATTTTGGGGGGGATTACCTGCTTAGCGACAGCCGTTCTGCCCATAGGTTTATGGGCTAAATGTGTGCTCAGAAAAATTTATTCTCCTGACATCTGGGCGAAGGGGATGAGAGATTCAAAATCAGTTCATTAAAACTCATGTGAGTGTTAAAGCAGGTCCTTTCCCCCCCCCACTCCGGGCTCCATGGGAACCAGGAAAAAAAAAAGTAGGTTCCTTTAAGAGACAGCAGAGGGGTGCTGTGTTCAGGGGGGGGGGTCCCAAAGAACCTGTTGCAAACCATTTCCAAAACATGCCCTCCTTGCAACCGGCCCATTTTCGAAGGAGCGAGGAGCCGATGCACAGATTACGCAACGGCTTCTGGGTGGATCAGGAGGGCGAGGAAGGGGGGGGCTGCATCCTTCCCCATCGCAAGGCTGTCTCTGCCGAATGCAACAACGCAACCTTCTTTGCAAAGCCCCCGAAAGGGAAAAGCGACAAGGAAGGAGGAGGGGAGGGCCAACAGGAAGCATAGAAAACCACCCAGTGCTCCTAGGAGTTCCTGATTGGATGAGATCTGGTGCATTCTGGGTGTAAATAGCAAAAGAGGAGAGAGAGAGGGAGGGAGGGAGGGAGAAAGAGAGGGAGAGAGAGGGAGGGGGAAGGAGAGACAGGAAGGGAGAGAGGGAGAAAGAGAGGAAGGAGGGAGGGAGGGAGAAGGAGGGAGAGAGAGGGAGGGAGAGAGAGACAGAGGGAGGGGGGAGAGAGAGGGAGAGAGGGAGGGAGACGAGGAAAGGAGAGAGGGATAGACGAGAGGGAGGGAGAGAGGGAGAAAGAGGAAGAGGGAGGAGAGGAGGGGGAAGGAGAGACAGGAAGGGAGAGGATAGAGGACAGGAGGGGGGAAAATAGAGGGAGGGAGAGAGAGAAGGAGGGAGGAGGGAGAAAGGGAGGAGGAAGGAGAGAAGGAGGAGGAAGGATAGACAGGAAGGGAGAGGAGAGGGAGAGAGACAGAGGGGAGGGAGGGATATGAGAGGAGGGAGGGAGGGAAGGAGAGAGGAAGGAGAGAGGGAGGGAGAGAGAAACGGAGGGAGGGAGAGGGAGGGAAAAACAGAGGGAGGGGGGAGGGAGGGAAAGAGGGAGAGAGAGAGGGAGGGATAGAGAGAGGGAGAAGGAAGGAGAGAGGAAGGGAGAGAGGGAGGGAGGAACTATTTTTTTCTTCTTTCCCTAAACTAATTAAGGCATCCCTTCAAAGTGCAGCACAAATGAGTTTACAGGTAGTCCTCAACTTACATCCACAAAGGAGCCCAACATTTCCGTTGCTAAGCGAGACATTTGTGAAGGGAGTTTGCCACATTGGATGACCTTCTGGCCGCCCCGGTTAAGGGAATCCCTGCGGTCGCTAAGTCAGTCACAGGGTTACGAAGCGAACCCGTCTCCCCCATGGACGTTTGCTGGTCAGAAGGTCGCAAAAGCGGGTCACGCCACCCCGGCACCCTGTGACCGTCATAAATAGGAACCGGTTGCCAAGCGTCCGAATTTTGACCACGTGACCCTGGGGACGTCACAACGGTCGTCAGTGTGAAAAACAGTCACCGGTCGCTTTTTCCAGTGCCGTTGTAACTTTGGTCACTAAACGAACTGTCGTAAGTCGAGGACTGCCTGGAGTTGTGTTGGGATGAGACCTTTCTGAGGTGCAATTCGGCTGCGGTTCTAAGAGGACGGAGACACACCAAGTCAAGAAAAGGTGGACCTACAGTAAATAATGAGGATTATTTAGAAGCTAAGGAAGCTTCTAAAGCAGTGATCCTCCACCTTAGCCACTGGAAGAGGCCTGGACTTCAACTCCCAGAATTCCCCAGACAGCACAGCTGTCTGGGGAATTCTGGGAGTTGAAGTCCAGGCCTCTTCCAGTGGCTAAGGTGGAGAATCACGACTCTAAGGATAAAGAATGTCGCCTATCAGCCTCCAGGAACCAAGACTGTCACCTAGAGTTCCTTATAGTCCTCAACTTACAACAGTTTCATTTAATGACCGTTCAAAGTTACGACGGCATAAGTGACTTACGACCCTTTTCCACACTTACGACCTGTGTAGTGTCCCCCTGATCGCGTCATCAAAATTCAGACGCTTGGCAACAGGTTCGTACGACAGTCGCGGCGTCCCGGGGTCACGTGATCGTCCCCTTTTGCGACCTTCTGACAAGCAAAGTCAACAGGATTCACTTAACAACCATGTTACTCATTTAACGACTGCAGTGATTCGCTTAACGACCACTTCCAAGTACCCGTCAGAGTTTAGCTTCTGAAGCCGGACAAGATAGGAGAAAAAGTTGGATATGGTCGGCTCCATACAGATAGTCCTCAACTTATGACATAACTGAGCCCAGAAGTTCCGTTGCTAAGCAAGACAGTTCTTAAGTGAGTTTTCCCCCCATTTACGACCTTCCTGGGCACCGTTGTTAAGTGAATCCCTGCAGTTGTTAAGTTAGTCACACGGTCGTTAAGTGAGTCCAGCACGGTTGTTAAGTGAATCCGGCTTCCTCCGTTGACTTTGCTTGTCAGAAGGTTGCCAAAGGGGATCGCGTGACATCCTGGCTGAAGAATTCTGGGAGTTGAAGTCCACTACATTCAATAGAACAAGGGCCTTCAAACTTGGCAACTTTAAGACTTGTGGACTTCAACTCCCAGAATTCCTCAGCCAGCCCTGAGGGCTGGCTGAGGAATTCTGGGAGTTGAAGTCCACAAGTCTTAAAGTTGCCAAGTTTGAAGATCCCTGGTCTAGAGTCAGGCAGAAAAAAACTATTTCAGTACCCTGGAGAGCTCTTGCAAGGAGGCAAAATTCACCCTTGGTTGTTTTCTGCAACAGCTTGCAAAGTTCACTGGAGACCTTGACTTCATTCTCGCAAAATATGAACATTGGACTTTTGCACAGGTGTCTGCAGATTGGTTGATTGATTGATCGGTCGGTTGATTGATCGATCGATTGGTTGGTTGATTGATTGGGTGTCGTCAAGTCATTTCCAACTTCTGGCACCCACATGAGTCTTTCTCCATGATGAATTGTCGCTGATCTGTTGCTTCAGTTCTTCTTGCCCCCATCACCGCCGTGAGTGAGTCCATCATCCTTTCTGCTGGCTGTCCTCTCCTTCTCTTTCTCTCCATCTTTCCCAGTCTGAGAGCCTTCTCCAGAGAGCTGGGTCTTTGCATCGACGGACTCTTAAGGACTACGTGTGGAGCCTTCTTGGAACTGCTGAAAGGAAGTAGTTCCAAGGAATTCAGCAGTTCCAAGAAGGCTCCACACCCATTTGCACCACTCAGGTGACCCTGAGGACACAGGTCAACCTCCAA
Organism: Azemiops feae; assembly: GCA_023970755.1. Classification (NCBI taxonomy): domain Eukaryota; kingdom Metazoa; phylum Chordata; class Lepidosauria; order Squamata; family Viperidae; genus Azemiops; species Azemiops feae. The sequence goes on along the minus strand of JALGBA010003189.1, from coordinate 11,459 downwards.
ATGGCCTCAACAACTCTCCAAAAGGAGGCAAATGACCAGCTGTCTGCAAGGACAGAGCTGAAGAAGCTTCTGGGATGAGAAGCAAAACGTCTTCAAAGGACAACAGGAAAGTCCCGTCGCCTCATGAAAAAGCACTTTTGGGTTAGCTGTCCATTGTAGTGACCTGGACTTTCTAGATCCTCATCATGGTTCTGCTGGCCTTCAGGACCTGGAGATATGTAGCTTCATTATGCAAACATCACAGTTACAGCTATGACTCCGGATGTTCAAAAAAAATGCAAGGTAAACTGCCAGACTTGCAAACAACGATCCACATATATCTGTGCGCAGAGAGCCTCTAGGTAACACATACATTTTTATATGCAATGGGGAGTTCATATACATATTATCAGTGATACATGTAAGTTTGAATGAAATGCTGGGTACAAGCGACCGGCCCAAGCGTGGTCTTCTCCCTAGACCAGGGGTAGGCAACCTTGGCTCTTTTATGACTCGTGGACTTCAACTCCCAGAATTCCTGAGCCATCTTGAGGAACTGCAGCCTCTTTATGACGTGGACTTCAACTCCCAGAATTCCTGAGCCAGCATGGGGAACTAAGGCCCCCTTATGACTTGTGGACTTCAACTCCCAGAATTCCTGAGCCAGCACAGCTGGCTTTCTGACCAGCAAAGTCCACGCAGAAGCCTACTTCGCATAACCACCGCGTTACCAATTTAAGAACTGCAGCGATTCGCTTAAGAACGGTCGTAAAATAGAAACGCTTGAAGGCCACAATTTCTTGTCCCAATGATCCCAAAATCCCAGGGTCAGCTACCTTTCCCAGGTAGGGGAAGGTGGGTCGGTAAGAAGCCCCCCCCAAGCAGGAGAAATGAGCAAAACAACCGTTTTCTTCTCACCCACCCACCCCACCCCTTTGGCACCAAAGTGAGCCAGGCATCCCTTCAAACACCCGTCTTAAAGAAGAGCTGTGTGGTCCACTTTCCTTTCTTCTTCTTCAACCCCCCCCCGCCCTTTATTCCTGTCCCAGTGACCTAAATACCACCTTTCTCCCAGGGGGGGGGGGCACCCAGAGCTCAGAAAACCCCAGCGAAGAAGAAGGCTCCAGTGGACCGGGAGGGGGGGGCGCTTTGGGCCCCAACATCTGTCCTTCCCTTGCAGCAGTGCAGAAGCCGGCTTGCAGCTGGCTTCCCCCAGATTTCTGGCAAGGGGGGGTTGGGGGGGCATGGGGAGAGAGAGTCTCCTCCATCCAGCCACTTCCTGATGCTCAGCAATTTCCCAGGCTTTTTTTTTTACATTATTATTATTATTATTATTATTTGAAACTGAGAAAGATTAATTAACGTTTGGGGGGGGGAAAGGAGGAAGAGGGTGAGATGGTAAAGAGAGGTGCCAAAATTGCTGCCGGGGAGAGGAGAGGAGAGGAGGGGGGGGAGGGAGGGAAACGTCACCAGGAGAGATTTCCTTATTGGGTCTCCCTAAGCTGCATCCTGAGTCCATATATGGGCATTTACGTCACAGCCAGCCCTGCTTGGGAACTCCAGAAATGGAAGCGCCGGGTTGCAACGGAAGATGCGAGGCAGATATAAAAAGCGGCCCTGCATCTCCCGGGCTCTTTGCTTACAAACAACAGGAGGCAGCCCAAGCACCTGCGGAGCCCGGCCAGCCCAGGTGAGGCCGGCAGGTGAGGCCGGCCGGGCCCAAGCAAGGCAAGGCAAGGCAGGAACCCCCCCCCCGGTTCCCCTTTGCCACGTGCACCCCTGGAGGAGACGACCACCCCCTTGGCCCGGGGGCTGGAGCTCTGCAGCGGAGGGGGCTGGGTTCCACCCACTTGCCTTCCTCCTCCTCCTCCTCCTCCTCCTCTTCCTCTTCTTCCTCCTCCTCCTCCATCATCTGGACATGTTGAACCTCATGGACTTCTCCCGCCAGGAAACCCCCAGAGCCGAAGACGGACAGTTCCCCGACCAAGGAGAGCAGCTGCCCCCGCTCCTGCCCCCGCTCCTGAGCCAGCCCCCCCGGGAAGAAGCCCCCGACTATTTTGCAGGTAAGGAAGGGAGGAGGAGGAGGAGGAGGAGGTGTTGAAGATCAGGCTGCAAGCTCTTGTAAATGACCCCTTTGGGAAAGCTCAAGATGAGGTTCAGAATCAAATCGACTTTGTTGTCTCTCTCTCTCTCTCTCTCTCTCTCTCTTTAGGCCAGAGATGGATAGCCTTGGGAGGGTTGGGGTGCCTTTCAGCGTTTGGGGGAGGGGGGCAGGAAGCTGGGGTGGTGCAATGAGAATTGGGGGGCTCTGTGGGTGGGGGGGATCCTTTTTTTTTTTTTTAACTAAGCTTCTTTCGGGTGTTTTTGAGTGGTGCCCATCTCAAAATGGCAGGAATCTTGGCCACCAGTTTTCAGCAGCCCTGACTGGGGAGCTTGGCCAGACCTTGGGGGGGAGGGGGGTGTTGCTCGCCCCCCCTATATTCTGGATGACCGGACCCCCCCACACCTTTGTAAGGCTCAGATAGAAGGGATTCAATGTCACAATGCCCTAAACTCGAGCATTTTTCACGGGTTAATAGTCGTGCTAGATTATTATTCCAGTCGTCCACGAATTATCTTTAAAGGGGGGCATAAGAGGCGAGTAGGTGAGTTCCCACGGCCAAGGTCACGTGATCGGGGAGGAGGGGGGGCTTCGAACTGGATGTTTGCAAAGAGAGGCAACCCAAATCCTGCCAAGTCGAACCGGAAGGGTTCCCAAGAGGTCATCTAGCTCAACCCCCGTAAATTCACCATAGATTCTGGACATGTCTTTCCCAAACTTTGCCATCTCAGGGACACAGGTTGACCTCCTCGCCCCCTCCCCAATTTCTTCCACTTCAAGAATTTCGTGTGGGGTTTGGAGGGAGGGTTGGGGGAAGGGTGATCCGTCCACCATCATCCTGACTTTGTTCCCAGGATGGGGGGGGGGGCCTGAAGGGTTTTTTTATTTTATTTTAATATAATGGCTCTTGAAGATGGTTTATTTCTAGTCTTTGAGTGGGAAGTTCACTTATGTATATATTTGTATCCCGCCTGTATTCGTTCTTAGGAATAACTCAAGGTGGTGAACATACCTCATATTCCTCCCTTCTCCTATTTTCCCCACCACAACCACCCTGTGAGGTGGGTTTGGGCGGAAAGAGAAGGACTGGCCCAAAGTCACCAGCTGGCTTTCATGCTAAGGCAGAACTAGAACTCACAGTCTCCTGGTGATTGGCCCAAAGTCATACACTTGGCTTTCATGCTAAGGCGGAACTAGAACTCACAATCTCCTGGTGATTGGCCCAAAATCAGTCAACTGGCTTTCATGCTAAGGCGGAACTAAAACTCGCCGTCTCCTGGTGATTGGCCCAAAGTCACCCAGCTGGTTTTCATGCTAAGGCGGAACTAGAACTCACAGTCTCCTGATGATTGGCCCAAAGTCATGCACTCGGCTTTTTTGCTCAGGCAGGACTAGAACTCACAGTCTCCTGGTGATTGGCCCAAAATCAGTCAACTGGCTTTCATGCTAAGGTGGAACTAGAACTCGCCGTCTCCTGGTGATTGGCCCAAAGTCATCCAGCCAGCTTTCCTGACTAAAGCAGGACTAGGCCTCCCACCTTCTAGCCTAGTGCCTCAACCATTAAACCAAACTGGCTCTAAGTTCAGAGTTAAATTTCAGAATAAGTTATGAGCTCCAAGCTCAGTTATGCTGGCTGGGGAATTCTGGGAATCGAAGTCCACAGGTCGTACAGGTGTCAAAGTTGAGAAACAGTAAGTGAAGGAGTCTCTACCATGCAGGAAGGTCCAAACTCTATATTAGTTAGAGCGTAAGGCGGCCTGCGGAATTCTGGGAGTTGCAGTCCAAACATCTTAAAAGTTCCTAAGCTTGAGAAACACTGCTCTAGAGAAATCTAGGTTAGGCACTAACAACACCGTCCCTGTTATTTAGGTCCTCAGCTGAGCCCAACATTTACGTTGCTAAGTGGGGAGTTTGCTAAGCGAGTTTTGCCCCCATTTTAGGACTTTCCTTGCCACCGTCGTTCAGCGAATCCCCGCAGGTGTCAAATTAGTTGCACATTTTGTTAAGCGAATCCCGCATCCCCCCCTTGACTTTGCTGGTCAGAAGGTCGCAAAAGGGGATCACGTGACCGTCATAAATATGAGTCAGTTGCCAAGCTTCTGAATGTTGATCGTGGAACCATGGGAAGGCTGCCACGGTCGTCAGTGTATAAAACGGTCATAAGTCCCTATTTTTCCCCCAGTGCCGTTGCAACTTGGAACAGTCACTAAACGAGCTTGTAAGTTGTAAGTCGAGGAGTACCTGTGTCTAGAAACCCTAGGAGTTTCTTTTAAACTCAACGTCTCCCCTTGTTGATTTTCCAGCTGACTTGATGGGAGCTACCATGAACTCAGAACCAGTGGACTACTACTTCCTTTCCGGAGAGGCGTCCCCACCGGTCAGCTACTCTGGCAGCCTTTTTATCAAAACAGAACAATGCCAAGATCAGGAGTCCCTCTTCAACTTGATGTCCGGGATCCTAGGACTTTCTCCCTTCTCTGCTCTGGAAGGTCACCAGAGGCCACCAGAGGCCAGCTACACCATCCCAGAGGTTCTCCAGAACCACCTGGATCTCTACTCTAGCTGCCAGCCTGAACTGAACATCTCCGTGCAACCGTCTTTAGCCGAACAAGGCTATAACTCCTCCTTCTCAAGTCCGGAGAGCCTCCAGCAGTTCCAGGCTTCTCCTGAAGAGAGAACTTCTTCTCACTGTCTCTTTCAGGAGAAGCTTTTGGATTCCAAGCAGGACATTAAGCTCTCCTCCATCTCTCCCACTGCGGAGAAGTTCAAATCTTCCTGCTCCCATTGGGAGCACCTCAGCCAGCCTCACCCTTATCTGCCGGCCGAGTGTCCACCTTCAGAGGCCTTCCACCCGGTGGAGGCAAGTCAAGCCATGTTTCCCCAGATGGCCCCCAAGACGGAGAACGTGTTGATGGTCAGCTGCCAGTCAGAACTCAACTCTCTCTCCGAACAATCCGGGACTTTTGGACCTCCCTTGGATTTTGCTTGTCACGCCGAAGCGTTCCTAAGCCACGGTCAACTCCCGGCGGACTTTGTGGATACGAAGCCCCCCCCTAAACTTTCCCCTCCGTTCCCCCAAGAATTTGAAGCTCCCGTCGCCCACCCGGAAGTCCTCCCAACCTTGATGAACCCCAACAGTCTCAAGCTGCCGGGCAATTCATCGTCATCGGTCTCCATGACAGACTTTTTAGCTCACCTCCCGAGTTCTTCCGCCAACAGTCTGGGACTTGGCAGGACCCCCGGCAGCCTGGCAGGTCCCAAGAAGAAGACGCGGCGTGGGAAATGTTCTTCTAAGTGCTTTTGTCCCAAACCCCACGAGAAGGCCTTTGCCTGCCCGGTAGAAAACTGCGTCCGGAGCTTTGCCAGATCGGACGAGCTCAACAGACACCTGCGGATACACACAGGCCACAAGCCCTTCCAGTGCCGCATCTGCCTGAGGAACTTTAGTCGCAGTGACCACCTGACCACCCACATCAGGACCCACACGGGGGAAAAGCCCTTTTCCTGCGACGACTGCGGCCGCCGCTTTGCCAGGAGCGACGAGAAGAAACGGCACAGCAAGGTCCACTTGAAGCAGAAAGCACGGGCGGAAGAGAAGCTCAAGGGACTGGGGTTTTACACCATGGGACTTTCCTTCGGGACCCTCTAAGGCCGCCATCCCCGGGGATTTGAGAGGGGACACGCTGCGATTGGGGCGGGAGTGAACATTCTTTGAAGCACTTTTGCAGGAACGCTCAGGGGAGAGGAGACACCTGTCCACGACGGGTAGCATGGGAAAGAAACGAGCATGGACGGACCCAAGGGCAAGTCCGTCCAGCGGGTTGACTGGCTAAGCGAAGCAGAGGAGAAGGCCACTTCCAGGGATGAACGGATGGGAGAAAACCGAGGGAAGAAGGGGAAGAAAAGACTGTTGGGCTTCAACCACCGTTCAAACACCATAGGCGTTCATCTGTGGTGGGCCTCCATAGCGATGTACAGCCCGTTTTCCAACCGGTACAGCTTTTAAATATATTTCAGCACCATGATGTGTGGACAGCTCCGAGACAGGGACTACAGATTTTCTTTGACAGAAATCAAAGGGGGGAAAAAAATGTATTTTCATTTTTGTATTTAGCTTTAGTTAAAGAGGGGTGTGTGTGTGAGCGTGTGTGTGTGTGTGTGCGCGTGCGTGCGTGAAATAACTGCCTACGTTTTATACAGGATCACCTTGGAAGCACTCTGGTTTTTAATCAATTGAACCTTTCTCTTTCATAAGCACTTTAATGAACTGCCTGAGAAGGAAGGGCCATATATATATATATATATATATATATATATATATATATATATATATATATATATATATATATATATATATTCTCTTTTGGAACATGTATAAAAACAAAATCAGCATGATTTATGGCTTTTGTGAATGACCCCAATCGTTGCTCTGGAGTTTTAAAATAAAAAAACCACACACACACAGACACACAGAACTTGGCTTTAACGAACATTTTTGCTATAAAAATTGTGATGGGGTGGGGATTTAATTTTTTTTTTTTAATGCAAATCTCTTTCTTTGTAAAAAAAAAAAAAAGGAATGCGTTCAGAGAAAACCGTGTTTATTTTTACAATAAAGAAAACTTGCTTTCATGTACAACTCCTGGCTGAAGTGTGGCCGACCCCCCCGGGGGCTTTTATAGGGAAGGGTGCAGCCCCGAAGCTGGGGGCTGAGGGGGTGGGGATCAGCCCCCCCCCCGCTGCCTCGAAGCGCTGGAGGGGATTCGGGGAGATGGAATCGCTGCCCGCCCACTCTGCTGGGCGGGAAATCCCACCGGTGAAGCGAGCCCCTGTACATGGACAGTGCTTCCCCTCCTTGCACTCCTGGGTGGGTGAAGGCGGGCCTCCCGGCTGAAGCGCAGCCAGCTCGGGCCTTTTAGGGAAAAGGTTGATCCCCTTTAGATTATTCTGGCTTCGTGGATGTTTACTGGCTTCATGGACGGCGGCCGCCACCTTGCAAGCCGAGCCCACCAGCTCCCCTCCATCCCGGCAGTGTGGCAGAAATTGCAGCCCCCGTGGGCCTCGGCGCATGGTGCAGGCCTCCACGTCCCGGGAGCTATCCCGTGTGGCTAATGGTTCCACGTGGCGAACCGGCCGGAGCAATTTCAAATTCAAATTCAGAATAAAGCTGGAAGGGAGCTTAGAGGTCTTCTAGTCCAACCCCCTGCTCAAGCAGGAGACCCTCTCCCATTTCAGACAAATGGCTGCCCAATCTCTTCTTAAAAACCTCCAGTGTTGGAGCATTCACCGCTTCTGGAGGCAGGTTGTTCCACTGGTTAATTGTTCTCACTGTCAGGAAGTTTCTCCTTAGTTCTAGGTTGCTTCTCTCCTTGATTATTTTCCATCCATTGCTTCTTGTCCCGCCTCCAGGGGCTTTGGGGGAATAGGTGGACCCACTCCTCTTCTTTGGGGCAGCCCCTCAAATATGGAAATACTGCTGTCATGTCACCCCTGGCCCTTCTTTTTTCTAGACCAGCCCAGGTGAATAGCCCAGGCAGACGGCAATGAAGGAGGAGTGACAGGGAAGGAGTAGAGGAGGATGGGCCCTGGGGAGGGACAGCCGCGGTGGGTGGGCTGGGATGGGGGGGATGGGATGAAGTGGCTGGGGAGGGGGACCAGGGAGGGGCAGATGAAGTGGCCAGGCCTGGTGGTTACAGCCAATTGCCCCCTTCCATTCTGCCAAAGTTTCCCAGCTGACCCAGCATGAGTTATATCAGGGGTCTTCAAACTTGGCCCTTTTATGAGTTGTGGACTTCAACTCCCAGAATTCCTCAGCCAGTGTGCCTGGCTGAGGAATTCTGGGAGTTGAAGTCCACGAGTCATCAAAGGGCCAAGTTTGAAGACCCCTGATATAGACTTTAAGAGGAGTGGACTTCAACTCCCAGAATTCCTCAACCAGCGTGCCTGGCTGAGGAATTCTGGGAGTTGAAGTCCACAAGTCCTAAAAGGGCCAAGTTTGAAGACCCCTGCTATAGACTTTAAGAGGAGTGGACTTCAACTCCCAGAATTCCCAAGTCCTAAAAGGGCCAAGTTTGAAGACCCCTGCTATATTGGGTCTGGGCTGCTAAAATGATGATATCTAGATACCTGCAAGAAGTTAGTTTTCTACACTTGGTTGATGTGAGGCACCACAAGAGGTACACTTAGTTTTTATCCTTCCTATTTTCGGTGAGGCATCCACATCCAGGGAGCTCTCCCACGTGGCTAATTATTCCACATGGTGTATCGGCCGTGGCGATTTCAAATTCAAATTCAGAATAGAGCTGGAAAGCACCTTGGAGGTCTTCTAGTCTAACCCCCTGCTCAAGCTGGAGATCCTATGTCAATCCAGACAAATGTCTCTTCTTAAAAGCCTGCAGTGATGGAGCATCCACAACTTCTGGAGGCAGGTTGTTCCACTGGTTAATTGTTCTCACTGTCAGGAAGTTTCTCCTTAGTTCCAGGTTGCTTCTCTCCTTGATGAGTTTCCCTCCATTGCTTCTTGTCCTGCCTTCAGGTGCTTTGAAGAATAGCTTGACTGCCTCTTCTTTGGGGCAGCCCCTGAGATATTGGAAGACTGCTATCCTGTCACCCCTCGTCCTTCTCTTCATTAAACTGGACATTCCCAATTCCAGCCACCGTTCCTTATATGTTTTAGCCTCCCCTAATCAGAGTATTTTCCCACACAACAATCTTCCTGATGTTGCAGCCCCGTAAGCACAACTTTGTGACTGCCCAACCCCCCTTCAGCCTCCCCCCATCAGCTGAGATCTCTCCAGTTCTAGATCGATAGCTTAGCCACAGCATCACACTGCTCCTTTTCACAGTTGGGGGGTTAGAAGGAGTTGACAAGGTCTCAACTACCTGTAATTACTGACAGAGGCTGCTTTTGCAGGTGTTATTCCAGAAGGGGGGGAAAGGGGGTGTCCAACCTTGGCCACTTTAAGACTGGTGGACTCCAACTCCCAGAATTCCTCAGCCAGCAGGTCCGTAAATCTTAAAGCTGAAGTCCACAGGTCTTCAAATTGCCAAATTATGAGTGAGATCAACAGGCAGGGGGTTAAGGAGGACAACAACTTGAGTAAAGCTTTGTCTTCTCAGCTGCTTGAATGTTGGTCAACGCTCACTCTCCTCCTTCTAATCGTGACAGCAGTCTTCCCATATTGGAGGGGCTGCCCCAAAGAAGACGAGGGGGGGTGTCAACCTATTCTCCAAAGCCCCCGAAGGCAGGACAAGAAGCAACGGATGGAAACTAATCAAGGAGAGAAGCAACCTAGAACTCAGGAGAAATTTCCTGACAGCGAGGACAATTAACTAGTGGAACAGCTTGCCACCAGAAGTTGTGGTTGCTCCATCGCTGGAGGTTTTGAAGAAGAGATTGGACAGCCATTTGCCTGGAATGGTATAGGGTCTCCTGCACGAGCGAGCAGTGGGTTGGACTAGAAGACCTCCAAGGTCCCTTCCAGCTCTGTTCCGAATTTGAAATTGAAACTGCTTCTCGCTGTTTCGCCATGGGGAACAATTAGCCATGCAGGATGTCTCCCGGGATGTGGGTGCCTGGGCCCTGCGCCGAGGCCCATGGGGGCTGCAACTGCTTGCCGCACTGCCAGGACGGAGGGGCTCCACCGGGCTCAGTTTACACGGTGGTGGCAAGTTAAGCCCTCTAGCGCAGAGGTTCCCAACCTTTTGGACACCAGGGACCGGTTCCATGGAGAGAGGTTTTTCCGCGGACCGGAGGGTGCGTGGCTTTGTGTGCTGCCTGGGGATTTGCTTGTTTGTGCGGACCGGTTGCTGGCATGCCACGGACCGGTACCGGTCCACGGACTGGGGGTTGGAGATCCCTGCTCTAGCAAATGTGGCAAGTGAGCATCCATAAAACCTGAAGAATCAAAAGGGGCTCGACCCTTCACCGTCTCCTGCTTGAGCAGGGGGTTGGGCTAGATGACCTCCAAGGTGCCTTCCAGTTCTATTCTGATGAATTGAGAGCTTTGTTGTCAGGCATTTCAGTCTCACAAATCCAGCATAATAGCAATGAGATCACACCGAGGAATGTTTAGCTCTGTGTCATCTTCCCCGGCATTCAAAACAGGCTGCTTAAGTATAATAGTCTTTCCTGTGAGTAAAGCAGGCGGATGGGGCCATTGCATCACTCCCTTTGGAGCAAGCTGGGGGGAGGGGGAGGGACTGAGTCAAAGGTTTTCCATCATTCTGCCTTCAATTATCCGGGCCTTCCTTCGCAATCTCTTTCTCTTCTAGAGTGCAGAGAAGAGCAACAAAGATGATCAGGGGACTGGAGGCTAAAACATATAAGGAACGGTGGCTGGAATTGGGTATGTCTAGTTTAATGAAGAGAAGGACAAGGGGGGACAGGATAGCAGCCTTCCAGTATCTCAGGGGCTGCCCCAAAGAAGAGGGAGTCAAAGTATTCTCCAAAGCACCTGAAGGCAGGACAAGAAGCAACGGATGGAAACTCATCAAGGAGAGAAGCAACCTAGAACTAAGGAGAAACTTCCTGACAGAACAATTAACCAGTGGAACTACCTGCCTCCAGAAGCAGTGAATGCTCCAACACTGGAAGTTTTTAAGAAGAGACTGGACAGCCATTTGTCTCAAATGGTATAGGGTTTCCTGCCTGAGCAGGGGGTAGGGCTAGAAGACCTCCAAGGTCCCTTCCAACTATTCTATTCTATTCTCTTCTCTTCTCTTCTCTTCTCTTCTCTTCTCTTCTCTTCTCTTCTCTTCTCTTCTCTTCTCTTCTCTTCTCTTCTCTTCTCTTCTCTTCTCTCGTCTCCTCTCCTCTCCTCTCCTCTCCTCTCCTCTCCTCTTCTCTTCTCGGAGTTGAAGTCCACATATCTTAAAGTCGCCAAGGTTGGGAAACAACGTTTTAAGACATATTTCAAGATTACACAAGTAATCCTTGATTTGCTCCCACAACTGAGCCCATAAACCGAGGATGACTGCAGGTTGCTTCCTAAGGGTTCCTCGACACAGCTTTGACAGGACAACAATTTTAACCCTAAATATGTCTGTCATTGAAGGAGCACAGCATAGAAACCAGAGGAGAGATGTAGAATGTGAGAGTAAGCATTAATTTAGGGGTGGGCAGTTATGGCCCCTTGATGACCAGTGGACTTCAACTCCCAGAATTCCTGGGCCAGCCGGGTAAGAGAAGAAAGTCAAGAACATGAGGCAGGCCCAGGAGGAGGAGGAGGAGGAGAAGGAGAAGGAGAAGGAGAAGGAGAGGAAGAAGGAGAAGAAGAAGGAGAAGAAGAAGAAGAAGAAGAAGAAGAAGAAGAAGAAGAAGAAGAAGAAGAAGAAGAAGAAGAAGAAGAAGAAGAAGAAGAAGAAGAAGAAGAAGGAG
>JALGBA010003188.1:0-76059 GCA_023970755.1 Azemiops feae | reverse complement strand
TGGATGAATGGATAAGCTAGCTAGCTAGCTAGTTAGCTAGCTAGGTAGATAGATGATAGGTATGGTAGGTAGGTACCGTAGGTTCTTTCTTAATAGATACTTAACATAGATCCATAGATACATAGACACTACATGGTTAGAATTAGATGATAGAAAGATAGGTAGTAGGTAGGTAGTAGATAGAAGAAGATGATAGGAAAGATAGATAGATAGATAGATAGCATTAGATAGATAGATAGATGATAGATAGGTAGGTAGGTAGAGGTCTGTATGAGGCAGATGTGGGTGGAAAAATACCAAAACAGAAGGCATAAACCACAAGTTATAGACATATCAAAGTTATTGCTAAATGTATGACCAATGTGCTGGATAAAATTATGTTATGAAACATGTTCCAAGAGGTGGTAACCGAAAGCAACAGATGGTGTAAGATAGCATCCGTAGATGAAGCAAGACGCCCAGTTACATGTACTTCTCCTATTGCTGTCATGGTCAAGTTGATATAAACTTCTTCTTTTGCTGTGTTAAAGGTAGATAAGAAGTCACCCCGTGGGCGAAGCGAGGGTGACAGATTGTATAAAACCGACACCCTGGGCGTAACCCAGGGTTCAGAATTTGCCATGCTAATGCTCTGAACCTTTGCGCAAATAAACCTGTTTTCTCCAACCCTTCGTGGTCTTGTCTTCTGAATTCAAAACGTAAGTTTCTACTACATGTAACTGGCGAGCCAGCCAGGAGATAAGGAGTCTTGGGGCTCACTGGAGGGCCCACCCCGGTGCGAAGGGCCTGTCGTGTTGGGGGAAACCTCCCAGGCGCCATCGGACTGTTTATTCCGAGGGATTTCCCTGTAGCACAGGGCTCCGGTAACGGCGGTCGGCCTCTCCAAGAACCACTGGTGAAGGGGACGGAGACCAGGACACGCTCCAGCTGGCCACGGGACGGGGGATTCGCCTGCAGGCAAGTATTGGATGGGGACAGGATCCTCCCTGTAAACAGGGACGGAGGAGAGGATTGATCACCCTCTCTTTGGAATAAGGTGGGAGTAGTGTTGTGTGTGTGTTTGAGGTGAGTGGCTACTGCGGTTCCCAAAGGTGGCTGTGAGTCTCCAGCACCCTGGGCCAGTAGAGTGTGAGTGGCGTTCGCAGTTCCCATCGGAGACCGTGTCCAACCGGCTCCCTGGGTCGAGCGTGAACGTGTGACAAACCCTACTGTTACCCCGAGTGGAAGGACCCCTTACCATCCGCTCATACCTTTCCTATATTGCCTTGTCTGGTGCCCCGGGAGGGTCATGGGGGGAGGTAAAAGTGTACCCCTTACCCCATTGAGGTGTATGTTGAAGAATTTCAAGTCAGCCTATGCAACTCAGGACTATGGTATTAAATGGAGCAGGCATAGGTTGAGAATCCTCTGCGAGGTAGAATGGCCAAGCTTTAACTTAGGATGGCCAGATACAGGAACCTTGGATCCCGCGGTTGCTTTGAGGGTCCATCAGTTAGTGTTTCACCCCACGTTAGGACACCCAGACCAGGCACCCTATATTGATGTGTGGCTCGGCTTGTTGCAAAAACCTCCACCTTGGATTCAGACGTGCAAAACAGAACAATGTAGGCTCCTAGTTTCACGCACCTTGCCACCCCAGAAGATAAGGAAAATCATCCCAGTACTACCCAGTTGTCCGGCAGAATTGCCGCATCCACCGCCGTATGTACCCCTACAGGGGTTAGGAGGGGCCTCCTTACCATCAACCTCATCCTCAGCCTCTGGGTCCATGTGGCGTTTGGATCAACTATCCCCTATGATGAAGAGTCCTACAGATAGGAAGTGCCAGGGGCCAGCCGTAACCCCCCACGATGCCCGAGATTACGAAGCCGGACCATCTCCCAAAGGGGCAGAAGGGGGTGTCGAGGAAGAAAGGGAGAAGGCAGTGCTACGTATTGTGGATAGAGAAGAAGAGGAACCAATAGCGGAACGGACAAGGGCCAAAACTGAGCAGGCATCGTTGAATGCTCCTCTTAGGCAGGTTGATCAATTAGTTGTCAGTAAAGACAATCCAGCGGACACGGTGACTGCCCCGTTATTCCAACATGTGCCCTTTACTACCTCAGACCTCCTCAATTGGAAGTTCCATTACGGCCCTTTTAGTGAGAAGCCAAAGGAGGTGGCAGATCTGGTAAAGACCATTGTGGATACCCATAACCCCACTTGGATGGACATGCAACAGCTCATGGGAACCCTGTTTAATCCTGAAGAAAGGGAAAAGATTCAGATAGCAGTATCAAAAATATTGAAGCCCAGTTTACCAATGCTTCGCAATCTTGCGGAATATGTTGAACAGAAATTCCCTTCCAAGGATCCCTCCTGGAATCCATATAGTGACCTTCATGACCTACAGACTTATCAACAGCTAGTGGTGCAGGCAGTTCGAGCAGCAGGAAAGCCGTCCGTTAATATGTCCAAACCATCCTTGGTAGTGCAAGAAGCCACTGAGAGTCCGGAGGCGTTCTATGCTCGGTTGCTTGACGCATACCAAATGTACACTCCCATAGACCCAACAGAGCCCGCAAACGCCCGAATGCTTGCCATGGCGTTCATTTCACAAAGTGCCCCTGATATCAGAAGAAAATTACAAAGATTGGAGGGAGCGCTTGGAAAGCCAATGAGTGAATTGATGGAGGTGGCCCGAAAGACGTTCGTGAATAGGGAAAAAGAAGAGGAGAAGAAGAAGGATCAGAAAATGCAGAGAAAAGCCGAACTGCTGGCTGTCGCTATGATGGGGGGACCACGAGGACGAGGGGTTAGCTGGAATAGGGGAAGCGGTATGACGTTGGGACGGAACCAGTGTGCCATATGTAAAAAGGAAGGACACTGGAAGGGTGAATGTCCGGAAAGAGAGCTGGCTGAAGAACAAGGAGGGGGAAGAGGCAGGTTTGCGACAAACTACAGAACCGGTCCGGGCCGAGGTCAGAGAGGGAGAGGAAGGGGATTTTCGAGGCCCCCCCTCATCGGCCTGGCAGAAATGGAGGAAAGGGACTGAGACCGACCGGGTTCAGCCCGCCTCCCAGAACCTGTGGTCAGTCTAACAGTAGGAGGCAAACCTGTTCCCTTCCTTGTAGACACCGGAGCCACCCGATCAGTCCTAACCCAACCCCTAAGCCCAGCCACCCCTCAAACCATCAACATACAGGGAGCGACAGGGAAAATCTTACAGCGACCAATATTGGAGCCTCTAGTCTGCACTACCAAAGGAAAAACCATAACCCACCAGTTTGTCTACATGCCTGATTGCCCCATCCCTCTATTAGGGAGAGATCTGCTATGTAAGTTGAGGGCGCAGATCTCCTTTGAGGAGGATGGCACCATGGAAATGAAATATGGAAAGGTATGCATGGAAATACCCCGGGAAGAGGGGTGGAGAATGATGATGACAAGAATAGTAGAACAAAATGCTGAATGGGAAGACTTCGATGTGCCGTATTTGTGGGCTGAGGACAACCCCCCCGGATTTGCACGGCATCATCCTCCGATAATAGTAGAGGAACTTCCAGCAAAGATACCAATTAGAATCAGACAACGCACATATCCCCGATCTGTGGTCCAAGCTATCCAGGATGTGATAGACGTGTATATAACCCATCACATCCTAGTTCCTACAGAGTCTAAATGGAATACTCCAATCCTACCAATCCCAAAGGGTGAAGGGAAATATCGCCCTGTACAAGATTTGAGAGTGGTGAATGAGGCTACTGTCACCATTCACCCAGTGGTACCAAACCCCTATGTCATATTAGGACTAATCCCTCCGACAGCCAAATGGTTTTCAGTGATCGATCTGAAAGATGCCTTCTTCACTATACCCATACATAAGAAAAGCCAACATCTATTCGCTTTTGAGTGGGAAAATCCAACATCAGGAAGAAAACACCAGTATGCTTGGACTCGATTGCCCCAGGGGTTCAAAAACTCTCCAACCCTATTTGGGGCCGCATTAGGGAGGGATTTGGAGGCTTTAAACATCCCTCCCCCAGATGTTGTGCTGCAGTATGTTGATGACTTATTAATTACAGGCCAGACAGACGATGACTGTTGGCAAAATACGTATGACTTACTTCATCTTCTGCAAGACCGAGGTTATAAAGCGTCCCGAAAGAAAGCCCAACTAGTAGCAAAGAAAGTGAGATATCTGGGATATGACATAGAGCAAGGAAAAAGAACCTTGGGGCATGAAAGAAGGGGGGCCATCTGCCAGCTGCCGGTGCCAAAAGACAGGAAAGAGTTAAGGGGTTTTCTGGGTGCTGCTGGATTCTGCCGAATATGGATTCCTAATTTCAGTTTGATAGCAAAACCCCTCTATGAAGCAACAAAGGGGGGTGATAGGGAACCATTACGATGGGAAAGGACAGAACAGAACAGTTTCATAGCTCTCAAAGAAGCTCTCCTGCAAGCCCCGAGTTTCGGGTTGCCGAATTTGGAAAAGCCGTTCCAGCTATTTGTGGATACAAAGCACAATGTGGCTGTAGGAGTTCTCACCCAGAAAATTGGAATGTGGCATCGCCCCGTTGCTTATCTGTCTAAACAGCTTGCAGGGGTTTAATAACTGCGGGAGGAAAGGACATCAAGTACGGACCGCAAATATTGCGTTTGCTGGACAGTGTGTGGGCACCCAAGGAAGTAGCAGTAATTCATTGTAAGGGACATCAAACAAAAGCCTCAATTACTAAGCAGGGACACGATAAAGCAGACCGGGAAGCCCGGAGGGCTGCCCAGAAGTTGCTGACCATACAAGAGAACTATTTGGTTGCATGGGTTAACAAACATCAAGAGCAGGATAAGCCATACTATTCTCGGGATGATTTGGATCAAATAGAGGCATTGGAGGCCCGTTTTGAGGAAGGTTGGTGGATCCTACCGGACGGTCGGGTTTTCATTCCAGGCTATATGGCATGGGGGGCAGTGCAACAGGTCCACAGTCAATTGCATCTAGGAAAAACGGCGTTAGCAAACGCTTTGCAGCGAGAGGTTTACATCAACGATGTGCACAGCATTGCTGCGAATGTATGCGCCAGGTGTGAGACGTGCGCAGCAAACAACCCAAGGCAAGGACCCCGACTACCTCAGGGACACCAACCCAGAGGAAGCTACCCCTTCGATTCTTTGATGATCGACTTTACGGACATGCCCCGTTCTGGATCCTATAGAGCAATGCTTGTTATAGTGTGCACATACACCGGATGGCCAGAATGCGTTCCAACCAGAACAAAAAAGGCAACAGAGGTTGCAAAAGCCTTGCTCCACATTGTGGTTCCCCGATATGGGTTGCCTTCTAGAATCTCTTCAGACAATGGTCCTGAATTTATACATAGAGCCACTCAAAAGATAGCGGCTATGTTAGGCATAACATGGAAGCTACACTGTAGTTTTCATGCTCAGTCAGGTGGGCGAGTAGAAAGAATGAATAGAACCATTAAGGAAAAATTAGCAAAAATATGTCAGGAAACTCAGCTCAAGTGGCCCGACGCTTTAAATATGGCCCTAATTGCAGTACGATGTGCCCCACGAAGGGGGCTACTAGTGTCACCATTTGAATTGCTGTATGGCAGAGTCCCTAACTTAGTAAGGCCATATATTCCAAATACTGAGCAGGTAGCAGATACCGTTAAAATAAAACAATTGCAGGCACTCACTATGGTAGTTCAGCGTTTACAACGCTATGTCCTGGCCCAACGGCCCCATGCTATAGTCACACCAACGCATAATATGAAACCAGGACGGGAGGTTTGGGTGAAGGATTGGAAAAGGGAAGTTCTAAGCCCAAAATGGAGAGGACCATATACTGTTGTCATGTGTTCTCCACTTGCTATTAAGGTAGCCGAGATCAAATCGTGGCTGCATTGGACCCGAGTTAAGTTGGCTGCTCCCGCTCGGTGGAAAGTAAAAGGAGACTTAACGCAGCCCCTGAAATTGACGTTCCAAAAGATAGGAAGGAACCCCTCCCTTTCTGGTGACACACCGGAAGCTGTCCCTTTACGAACAGGAGGGGGGAAGAAAACCCCTGCAAGTGTTACTCCGGAAGCTGACACTCAACGCACGGGCAACGAAAGAACCTTGCCGTGGAAATTACGTTCGCATAAGCAATAGACCCTGAATTGTATTGTGTAACTAACTATAGTGTTTAGAGCTTTGTTTGCTTCTCTCTCTCTGGAATCATGGTGCGGGGCGACATGGAAGTGAGCCATAGAATGAGAGAAACCGCTTGTATTAGAAAAGGTCTTATGCCAACTATTTGGGTGGTGGTGGTGTTATTGCTGATTAGTATTGTGATTAACTCCCTATATCTTTATAAGGTATTGTTCACTGGCAAGGGTGAACAGGAAGAAGGGTCTGGGGATGGAATGTCAGGATCAGGATTTGGGGTGGGGAATTCAACCCCCTCCGAGGATGAAATAGGGGACTGGTGTCAAGGGGATGCCTTTACCCCCGCAGACCGGACAGGGGTTGTGCGTCGTGAAGACCGTAGTCCAGAAACCTCTTGGTATGCTAACAACCCATCATTTATGCCAAGGACGGAGGGAGAGGTCCCTCTGTGTGCAGCCTGCTTTGTAACCCAGGACACTGGTAGGCATTTTATGTATAGTATGACTCAATTCCCTGATTGCATTGCTCATGATCTTCCTCCGTGTGAGCATGATGGGACCCGTTATTGGCAGTGTATTGGGGATGGCGCAGTACGATGCCATCTTCTGCGGGCCCTAGATTCCCCTAACGAACAAGTTCAGGTATCACTCCTCACAACCGAGACACCACGTTATCAGGAAAGTAGAACTGAGCCCTGTACTCAGTGTTTACAGGATGGGGGAATAGTGTATGAGAGCCAAAGGCCTGACACATGTGATCGGTCTACCCTACCCCCCTGTGAATATGGTAACCCTAAACGCCCAACCACATATCAGAGATGCAAAGGAACAGAGGGAGTTCTGTGTTATCTAGACTCCCCCTCAGCCATAGTTCTCCCTAAGCGATCTGTGAGAAGCCCCTCAAAGACACACCTCAATCCATTGTGTCCTAATAACTGCTCTTTGTGTATAAAAACTGTGTTAAAAGGAAAAATGATTACTACCACTCTAGTGTATCATACTCACTACCAATGTTCTGGGAAACGCACCCCATGTTGTTACAATGGAACATGGTACACCATATGTGACCAGCAGGGAAAGGCTGAATGTTATGATCCAAAGGTTAACCCGGCTCAAACATGGTTAGTGGTTAGAAGCCGTGGATCAGAACACGGGCCAATAATCTCACAGACACAAATACTATCACCAACAAACCCTGGAACCATACAATTCGATATTTGTAGAATAGCCCAATGGCCCACTTCATGTGGAACAACTGTGGCATGGCACAGAACATATGCCCAAAACGATGTTTATATATGCCCCTATAAACAACCAACGACTTCTGGGAAATGGGACTGTAGTAAAGCAGAAGAGAGATTCTGTCCTACATGGAGTTGTGTGGCATGGGCCACCTATAATGCCAATAAGGGGAAGGGAACCTATCTCCAAATCGCAAGAATTCCAGCTCTTTCTACCTGTCTTCCTTACCAATGTAACTTCATAAACATAACCATCCCCAATCCTCAGAGATGGATAGCCAGGTATGGGTCTACTATGGGCATACGACTGTGGGCAAAAGGGGTAGATCCGGGTGGCATTATACACCTGTCATTGGAGACAAGATATCACCCTTCGGAGAATTATGCTAGGTATTTTTCAGAGTTTTGGCAAGAAGTGGATGTCGAATTCCAGCCATCAGCCCAGGCTCGGAATTTGTTTATGGAAATGGCCTCCACTATTGCCATTACCCTGAATGTGTCTAGTTGTTACGTGTGCGGAGGAACAAAAATTGGGGACCAGTGGCCCTGGGAAGCACAAGAATGGAACTATACTAATCCATATAATATTTCTGGTATGCCAAAACACCTCCCTGAATCACACTGGGAGCTGAGGACATCAATGGTTGCACAATGGTGCTTGACCAGCTCCCAGGGATCAGGACCTCATGTAGGAGAGACCAGTTGTCTGGAAACTCAAGAATGGAATAGAACCACACAGCAGTGGCAGTATTGGCCTAACCATACTAATGCCTTCTGGTCAAACTTCTCCCTGGAAAATATCACGGAAGCCCCTCCTGGGATACATTGGATATGTGGGATGATGGCATATAGCAATCTACCATGGGGATGGAGGGGTGCATGTACGTTAGGAATCATAAACCCTGCCTTCTTCATGTTACCACTGGACCACCCACAGGTATTGGCCGCGGATCATTGGGGTGGGCGGCAGTTAAAGGCCGCCCTTCAAATAGGAAGTTGGAAAGATGATGAATGGCCCCCGGAACGAATAATTCAGTATTATGACCCTGCCTCATGGGCTAACGATGGCAGTTATGGTTACCGTACCCCTATCTATATGCTGAATAGAATCATAAGGCTTCAAGCTGTGGTCGAGCTTATAGCAAATGAAACTGCTCATTCCCTACGAACGTTAGCCCGTCAACAAAGGAAGTTTAGGGACGCTATTTATCAAAACCGATTAGCACTAGACTATCTGTTGGCCACAGAAGGAGGAGTATGTGCTAAGTTTAATTTCACGAACTGTTGTTTGGAATTTGATGATGTCGGCGACATCATTGAACATAGCGCCCGTCGTATGGAAGCATTAGCACATGTCCCGGTCCAAGAATGGAAGGGTTTTTCATTTGGCCAACTGTTTGGATCCTGGTTTCCCACCCTTCCTGGCCTACAGGCTGTTGTGACATTAATTGGACTAATAGCCCTGGGCTGTGTATTATTGCCCTGTATTCTTCCCTGTTGTCTTCGTACAATTACAACCAGCCTGTCTATGATGGTGGAAAAGAGAGCCAAAGCACAGATCATGGCTGTGTGGGAAGAGGGAGAATACGTAAGGCTATGTCAACCAGATGAGGAAAATACCCTGGTGTATGAAACTTCACAGTAACCAATGGTGATTCATGTGAAGTCTCAAAGGGGGGAATGAGGCAGATGGAAAAATACCAAAACAGAAGGCATAAACCACAAGTTATAGACATATCAAAATTATTGCTAAATGTATGACCAATGTGCTGGATAAAATTATGTTATGAAACATGTTCCAAGAGGTGGTAACCGAAAGCAACAGATGGTGTAAGATAGCATCCGTAGATGAAGTAAGACGCCCAGTTACATGTACTTCTCCTATTGCTGTCATGGTCAAGTTGATATAAACTTCTCCTTTTGCTGTGTTAAAGGTAGATAAGAAGTCACCCCGTGGGCGAAGCGAGGGTGACAGATTGTATAAAACCGACACCCTGGGCGTAACCCAGGGTTCAGAATTTGCCATGCTAATGCTCTGAACCTTTGCGCAAATAAACCTGTTTTCTCCAACCCTTCGTGGTCTTGTCTTCTGAATTCAAAACGTAAGTTTCTACTACATGTAGGTAGATAGGTAGATAGGTAGGTAGGTAGGTAGGTAGGTAGGTAGATAGATAGATAGATAGATAGATAGATAGATAGATATAGTCCTGTAGCTACACAGATGAATGGATGAATGGATGGATGGATAGATAGATAGATGATAGAAAGATAGGTAGGTAGGTATATAGATAGCTAGATATAGTCCTGTAGCTACACAGATGAATGGATGAATGAATGGATGGATAGATAGATAGATAGATAGATAGATAGATAGTAGATAGATGATAGAAAGATAGGTAGGTAGGTAGGTAGGTAGGTAGGTAGGTAGATAGATAGATAGATAAATAGATAGGTAGGTAGGTAGATAGATCGATCGATATAGTCCTGTAGCTACACAGATGAATGGATGAATGGATAAATAGATAGATAGATAGATAGTAGATAGATGATAGAAAGATAGGTAGGTAGGTAGGTAGGTAGATAGATACATACATAGATACTTAGATACATGGTAGATAGATGATAGAAAGATAGGTAGGTAGGTAGGTAGGTAGATAGATAGATACATACATAGATACTTAGATACATGGTAGATAGATGATAGAAAGATAGGTAGGTAGGTAGGTAGGTAGATAGATAGATAGATAGATAGATAGATACATAGATAGATACATAGATAGATGGTAGATGGTAGAAAGATGATAGAAAGATAGGTAGGTAGGTAGGTAGGTAGATAGATAGATAGATATAGTCCTGTAGCTACACAGATGAATGGATGAATGGATGGATGGATGGATGGATGGATAGATAGATAGATAGATAGATAGATAGATAGATAGATAGATAGATAGATAGATAGATAGATAGATAGATAGATAGATAGATAGATAGATAGTTAGATGGTAGATGATAGAAAGATAGATAGGTAAGTAGGTAGATAGATAGATAGATAGACAGACAGACAGACAGACAAAACTTCTCTGATGCCCTCACCTGGTCACCCAGATGTGTGCAGCCACCTCCTATTTCATACAAATTTCCGTCTTCCACTTCAGTCTTAAAAGTATTCTCCAGCCGTTGTATTATAACCGATTTATATCTTTAATCACTGCGCCGTTCGAAAGTTGAAAATTACCTCCCCCCCAGGTCCTCAACTTCCACTCATATCGAATAAATGGAGCAATCAGGGCCGCGTTCCCACTGAGCGCCAACATCTTGATGATTCCAGATCTCAGAAAACACTAAAAGACACGGATATGAAAAACGATCCGCCGTGAAGGAAACTCGAAGAGATCCACGCCAACCTTTGGAGAGGAAATGAGCCATTTCTCTTCCGCCTTCTCCGGCCTCCTTTAATAAGAGCACTTCATAACGCATCCTAATGAAATATTAACACGGTCTCATTTTGCTCGAGGTCCGGAGACCATTTATTAAGGCAGGAAGAAGAAAACCCGTAGGTATTTCAGGAAAGGCACGGGGTTTTTTTTGCTGCTGTTTTTCCTAAAGGAATCTTCCAGACAAAAATCTCATTTCGCTACAAGAATGCAAAGCGAAGCCAGGGGAGAAAAAAAATAAGAGGAAATTGTCAAATGTTTTTCGGTCTTGAATCATAGATGATTCAGGGGCTGAATGCCGCTTCACATTTGCTTCACCTCTTGTCAACTGGAACTGCTGGTTTTCAGAACTAGAGGCCGGTGCTATTAAACATAAACTTCTCTTTTGTTCCTTTTTCATTTTCCGGTGTACAAGCCAACAATGGTCCAATCCCTTGGAACAGATCTTCTTAGCTGATAAAAAAGAATATTTGTAGCCCAGGATTGAACTGTGGGCTCCTTCGTGCTCTGTGAGCTTGGTTGTTTCCTTGAGACGTTTCACCACCAAACTAGGTAACACCATCAGTGCTAATAAAGGGGATCCCTACTACTACTGAGGATATTACCTGGTTGGGTAATGAAACATCTGCAAGAAAACAACCAAGCTCAGAAAGCACCAAGGACTTTACAGTCCTCCTCCTCCTCCTCCTCCTCCTCTTCCCACTCCTCCTCCTCTCCATAAACCCCACTCCCTTCTCGCATTGATGATATTACCTAGTTGGGTAATGAAACATCTGCAGGAAAACAACCAAGCTCAGAAAGCACCAAGGACTTTACAGTCCTCCTCCTCCTCCTCTTCCCACTCCTCCTCCTCCTCCTCTCCATAAACCCCACTCCCTTCTCGCATTGATGATATTACCTAGTTGGGTAATGAAACATCTGCAAGAAAACAAACCACGCTCAGAAGCACCAAGGACCTTACAGTCCTCCTCCTCCTCCTCCTCCTCTCCTCCTCCTCCTCCTCCTCCTCTCCTCTTCTCTTCTTCCTCCTCCTCTCCATAAACCCACCTCCCTTCTCGCATTGATGATATTACTAGTTGGGTAATGAAACATCTGCAAGAAAACAACCACGCTCAGAGAGCACCAAGGACTTACAGTCCTCCTCCTCCTCCTCCTCCTCCTCCTCCTCCTCCTCCTCCTCCTCCTCCTCCTCCTCCCTCCTCCTCCTCTTCTTCTTCTTCTTCTTCCTCCTCCTCTCCATAAACCCACCTCCCTTCTCGCATTGATGATATTACCTAGTTGGGTAATGAAACATCTGCAAGAAAACAACCACGCTCAGAAAGCACCAAGGACCTTACAGTCCTCCTCCTCCTCCTCCTCCTCCTCCTCCTCTACTTCTTCTTCTTCCTCCTCCTCTCCATAAACCCACCTCCCTTCTCACATTGATGATATTACCTAGTTGGGTAATGAAACATCTGCAAGAAAACAACCGCGCTCAGAGAGCACCAAGGACCCCACATATTCATCACTTTTAGAGAAAGAGGCATGAAATAGTCCTAACATGCCATCTCAGGCCAAGGCTCTTAAGCAAAGAGTATCCAGTTGGATTCACCAGGCGTTGGAAGGAAATTCAATCCACCAAGGAAAACAAATTCTAATGAAACCAGAATTGCCCGGGAATCTGTAAGGCAACAGGTAACATCACCCGGATAATTCCAGAATGAGATGAACTTCCTTTGTTGTCTTCAACATTCTGGAGAGAGATAAATTCTTTGAGGATGGGCTCCAGCATGAGTCTGAAAGCTTGGAAGAATAAACCTCTGGTCCTGTTGACTGACTCCGACTGGATCCTGCCACATTATCCTGGGACACATATATGTGCCTGCATTCTTTATTGTTTATTTTATTTATAAAATTTTAGGATGCCCATCTCACTGATGCCATGCTAGAAGGGAATGGGGTTTGTAGAGAGGAGGAGGAGGAGGAGGAGGAGGAGGAGGAAGAGGAGGAAGAGGAGGACTGTAGTGTCCTTGGTGCCCTCTGAGTTTGATTGTTTCCTTGCGGACATTTTATTACCCAACTAGGTAACACCATCAGTGCTAGAAGAGAGAGAGGGGTGGGGGGTTATATATAAAAATGGTGTTCCAAAGGGCCTAAGGTTGTATGTATGAACTCTTGCTCAATCAAAAGCCAAGTCAGAGTTGCTTTGTGGGTGAGATGGGCAGCATATAACTTAATAAATAAGATAAATCAACAGAAACCAATGCACAAATCATTAGCCAACCAATGTAGCAGGAACTTTGAGAAAGTAACACCCATGGCAAAGTCAACAGAGAATTCATTGTGACATGAAACCTTCATGCCGATGGCTAGAAAGCTATCAGACTTCTGTCCTGCTTACAAATTTCTTACAAATTTCTTACAATGCTTACAAAATTCAGAGAAGAGCAACTAAGATGATCCAAGGCCTGAAGGCTAAAACATACGAAGAACGGCTGCGGGACTTCGGTTTGGCCAGTCTAAAGAAAAGAAGAAATAGGGGAGACATGATAGCAGTGTTCCAGTATTTGAGGGGCTGCCACAAAGAAGAGGGGGTCAAATTATTCTCCAAAGCACCAGAGGGAAGGACGAGAAACAATAGTTGGAAACTGATCAAAGAGAGAAGCAACCTAGAATTAAGGAGAAACGTCCTGACAGTGAGGACAATCAACCAGTGGAACAGAAGTTGCCTCCAGAAATCATGGGCGCTCCATCACTGGAGATTTTTAAGAAGAGACTGGACAGTCACTTGTCTGAAATAGTATAGGTTCTCCTGCTTGAGCAGGGAGCTGGACTAGAAGACCTTCAAGGTCCCTTCCAACTATTCTATTCTATTCTATTCTCTTCTATTCTATTCTATTCTATTCTACTCTACTGCTACTCCTTTCACTCTACTCTACTCTACTCTACTCTACTCTACTCTACTCTACTCTAACCTACTCTACTCTCTCTACGCGACTCTACTCTATCTCTACTCTCTCTACTCTCTCTACTCTACTCTATTCTATTCTATCTATTCTATTCTATTCTATTCTATTCTATTCTATTCTATTCTATTCTATTCTATTCTATTCTATTCTATTCTATTCTATTCTATTCTATTCTATTCTATTCTATTCTTTCAATCTCGCCTGGCTGGTGCAATAGAAGACCTCTACGAAATAAACATACATTCTCGGCTACCTTCCTTGCTCTAAGAGGCCAGAGTTATTTGTAGCAGCTGCTAGCCCGTAGGCCAGAGATAGAAAAAAAAAAAGGGGGGGGGGAATCTTTCTGCATATCATCATTTGGCTGACATTTCGCAAGTAACTAGGCAGAATGTCACTCAACTTTATCGTGTTTTACTGGAGGCGTTGGGGAAGTAGAGTAATTCCACCCGAACACGGTTCAGATGCCTTTCATTCTCCAGCTGACAGCCTTTGTCAGTCAAAACCCGCAACACATAATAGGAAAGTCTCCCTTTTGTGTTCTGTGTCAGTCTTATCCTTCTTGGTGGCAACCGGAATAAGGTCTTCATTGAGGTAGACCTTCTTATCATTTAGGACACGAAAACACACCGATACCTTTTTGTTATTTCGTTCTGTTGTCGTCCCCGGAGAGGAACACAGGAAAAAGGAAAGTTTTCTACAAAGCATCTTTGTAGAAAGATGCTTTGTAGAAAACGCGGATCTTGGAGATGATATGACTTTTTTATCGTCTTCCTGATTGGTTTCTCCTGGGCTCTGTTATAAAAAAAAACAACTGGCCAGAGGATTGATGTTATTCTATATGTTGAGGGCAGCAAGATTACCTTATGCACAAAAATGGAAGGGCACGTTGAGTCCCACAATGGATGAGTGCAGTGGTGGGATTTAAATAGGCGAACAACCGGTTCTCTGTGTGGATGCCGCTTCCGGAAGTCCATTCTGGGCCTGGGCAACAAAAAATTAGCTAGTAGTTCTGCCGAAGTGGTGCGAACCGGCTGAATCCTTCCTTCCTTCCTTCCTTCCTTCCTTCCTTCCTTCCTTCCTTCCTTCCTTCCTTCCTTCCTTCCTTCCTTCCTTCCTTCCTTCCTATCTATCTACCTACCTACCTACCTACCATCTACCTACCTACCTACCTACCTATCATCTACCTACCTACCTACCTACCTACCTACCTACCTACCTATCTATCTATCTATCTATCTATCTATCTATCTATCTATCTATCTATCTATCTATCTATCTATCTATCTATCTAGCTATATCTATCTATCTATCTATCGATCTATCTATCTACTATCTATCTATCTATCTATCTATCTATCATCTATCTATCTATCTTCTATCTATCTATCTATCTATCTATCTATCTATCTATCTATCTATCTATCTATCTATCTATCTATCTATCTATCTATCTATCTATCTATCTATCTATCTATCTATCTATCTATCCCAGCCATCCAGCCAGCCAGCCGCCAGCCAGCCAGCCAGCCAGCCAGCCAGCCAGCCAGCCAGCCAGCAGCCAGCCAGCCAGCCAGCCAGCCAGCCAGCCAGCCAGCCAGTGGTGGGATTCAAATATGTGAACAACCGGTTCTCTGTGTGGATGCCGCTTCCGGAAGTCCGTTCTGGGCCTGGGCAACAAAAAAATTAGCTACCGGTTCTGTCGAAGTGGTGCGAACCGGCTGAATCCCACCACTGGATGGATGGCTGCAAAAGTTGATGGAGTTAGCAGAGATGACTAAATTGACTGCATTGATTAAAGGAAAAAAAACACACACAATTACTTTAATTTCTGCTTGGAAACCGCTTCTGGACTTTGTGCTTGAGGTGGGGAAAAATATATATGAAATTTTAGGTTTTACTGATTAGATAGGTTTGTTGTTATAGAAATGGCTGGTTTATATTACTATGTAAAAGTGAAAAGTTGAGATTTGATGCTACTGTCTTACTCTACTGCAAGGGAATCGGAAGTCAATGCCTTTTCTTTCTTGTTTCCCTTTTCCCTACACTTTTCCCTTCTCTTCTCCTCCCTACTTCCCCATTATTTTCTTTTGTATCTTTTTTCTATTTTCTATTATAAACTAATAAAAAGAAAACGGGTCAGAGGGAAATTGCATGAGTCTCTGGACTGCTAGGAAAGCCAACCCAGGAAAAATGCATCTTCCTCAAGTGCAAAGAGTTAAATATAACCACGGAGGTTATGTTTTGGGAGACTCATTGGTAAGGTTGGGGAGATGTGTTGGTACTAGGGAAAATAAGAGGTCCATCTGGTATTCAGCCACCATCTGCTGGGTGGGAACTTTGGTGTGGGCATCTCAAGATCTTGGGCAATCAAGATCATGTGAAGTGAAGCACCTGAAGGCAGTGATGAAGCACCCACAACATCTGAAGGCAACTTCTGTTCCATTGGTTGATTGTTCTCCCTGTCAGAAAATTTCTCCTTCTTTCCAGGTTGAATCTCTCCTTGATCAGTTTCCATTTGTTATTCCTTGTCTGGCCTTCGGGGTGCTTTGGGAAATAGGTAAATCCCTTCCTCTGTGTGGCAGCCCCTCAGATATTGGAACATGACTATCATGTCTCCCCTGGTCCTTCTCTTCACTAGACTAGTCATGCCCAGTTCCAGCAACCGTTCTTCATATGTCTTAGCCTCCAGTCCCCTAATAATAATAATAAAGTTGGAAGGGACCTTGGAGGTCATCTAGTCCAACCCCCTGCTCAGGCAGGAAACCCTATACCATTTCGGACAAATGGGTGTCCAGTCTCTTCTTAAAAACTTCCAGTGTTGGAGCATTCACCACTTCTGGAGGCAGGTTGTTCCACTGGTTATTTGTTCTAACTGTCAGGAAATTCCTCCTTAGTTCTAGGTTGCTTCTCTCTTTGGTTAGTTTCCATCCATTGCTTCTTGTCCTGCCTTCCGGCGCTTTGGAGAATAGCTTGACTCCCTCTTTGGGGCAGCCCCTGAGATATTGGAAGGCTGCTATTGTGTCCCCCCTCGTCCTTCTCTTCATTAAACTAGACATACCCAATTCCAGCAACCGTTCCTTATATGTTTTAGCCTCCAGTCCCCTAATCATCTTTGTTGCCCTTCTCTGTACTCTTTCTAGAGTCTCAACATCTTTTTTACATAGTGGTGACCAAAACTGGATGCAGTATTCCAAGTGTGGCCTTACCAAGGCATTGTAAAGTGGTATTAATACTTCACGTGATCTTGATTCTGTCCCTCTGTTAATGCAGCCTAGCACTGTGTTGGCCTTTTTGGCAGCTGCAGCACACGGCTGGCTCATATTTAAGTGATTGTCCACTAGGACTCCGAGGTCCCTCTCACAGTTACTTACTATTGACAAGTGACCCCCTATACTATACCTGTACATTTGGTTTTTCTTGCCTAAATGTAGAACCTTACTTTTTTCACCATTGAATTTCATTTTGTTAGATAGTGCCCAGTGTTCAAGTCTGTCCAGGTCCTCCTGTATCTTAAGCCTGTCTTCTGTCTCAGCATCTTTTTTATAACATGGTGACCAAAACTGGATGCAGTGTTCCAAGTGTGGCCTTACCAAGGCTTTATAGAGTGGTATTAGTACTTCATGTGATTGGAAACAGACAATCAAAAATATAAAGGAAACCAAGAGACCAGAACTCATGCTCTCCAGCAACCAATGATCAGATAAGCAGGGTTCAACACTAGACAACAATCAGGCAGAGAAAACAACATCCTGTTCAAGGAATCATTAACGAGGAAACCATATTCCTACCCACACTGGTAGGGTAAAGCTGCTGTATAGGGAGCAAACCTCACACCAGCTGGGTAATGACATGTCTGCAAGCAAACAAGCAAGCTCAGAGAGCATCAAGGACTCCATATAGCACATAGGTTTCCAAGATATCTGGGTTGATCAATGGTTTCTTGAGGAAGAAAGTGCAATACTTTATTTAAATTAATTTGCTTATAAAATTTATAGGGTGCCATGTTCCCAGTGACTCAAGAGTGTTGAAAAGTTAAAGGAAAAAAAGATGTACAAAGAGATGTTGAGATGCTAGAAAAGCCTCGAGAAATCGTGGGCGCTCCATCACTGGAGATTTTAAAGGAGAGACTGGACAGTCACTTGTCTGAGATGGCATAGGTTCTCCTGCTTGAGCAGGGGGCTGGACTAGAAGACCTCCAAGGTCCCTTCTAGTTCTATTCTATTCTATTCTATTCTATTCTATTCTATTCTATTCTATTCTATTCTATTCTATTCTATTCTATTCTATTCCATTCTATTCCATTCCATTCCATTCCATTCCATATTTTCTCTTCTCTTCTCTTCTCTTCTCTTCTCTTCTCTTCTCTTCTCTTCTCTTCTCTTCTCTTCTCTTCTCTTCTCTTCTCTTCTCTTCTCTTCTCTTCTCTTCTCTTCTCTTCTCTTCTCTTCTCTTCTCCTCTCCTCTCCTCTCCTCTCCTCCTCTCCTCCTCTTCTATTCTATTCTATTCTATTCTATTCTATTCTATTCTATTCTATTCTATTCTATTCTATTCTATTCTATTCCATTCCATTCCATTCCATTCCATTCCATTCCATATTTTCTCTTCTCTTCTCTTCTCTTCTCTTCTCTTCTCTTCTCTTCTCTTCCTTCTCCTCTCCTCTCCTCTATCTATTCTCTTCTATTCTATTCTATTCTATTCTATTCTATTCTATTCTATTCTATTCTATTCTATTCTATTCTATTCTATTCCATTCTATTCCATTCCATTCCATTCCATTCCATTCTATATCTATTCTATTCTATTCTATTCTATTCTATTCTATTCTATTCTATTCTATTCTATTCTATTCTATTCTATTCTATTCTATTCTATTCTATTCTATTCTATTCTATTCAGTGCAGAGAAGAGCAACAAAGATGATTGGGAGTCTGCAGGTGTAAAACATATAAATGTTTTCAGGAACTGGGCATGTGTAGTCTAATAAAGAGAAGGATTAGGGGTGACATGATAACAGTGTTCCAGTATTTGAGAGGCTGCCACAAAGAAGAGGGGGTCCAAAGCACCTGAAAGCAGGACAAGAAGCAGTGGATGGAAACTGATCAAGGTCATCCCAAAGGTGCTTTTTTCACGAGGCAACTGGACTTTTTTTGTTTTTCTTTGAAGTCGTTTCGCTTCTCCTCCAAGAAGCTTCTTCAGCTCTGACTGGATGGTGGGGAATGGAAGGATTTATTCTCCTTGCAGACAGCTGGTCATTTGCATTCTTTATTCATTCATTTGCATTCATTTGACCATAGACATCAAACTAATCAAGGAGAAGCAACCTAGAACTAAGGAGAAACTTCCTGACAGTTAGAACAATTAACCAGTGGAACAACCTGCCTCCAGAAGTTGTGATTGCTCCAACACTGGAGGTTTTTAGGAAGAGACTGGACACCCATTTGTCTGGGATGATATAGGGTTTCCTGCCTGAGCAGGGGGTTGGACTAGAAGACCTCCAAGGTCCCTTCCCAAATTTCCTGTCAATGTGATCAATTAATCAGTGGAACGGCTTGCCTCCAGAAGTTGTGGATGCTTCATCACTGGAGTCCCAAAGGTGCTTTTTCAAAGAGACAACTGGACTTTGTTTTTCCTTGAAGACATTTTGCTTCTCATCCAGGAGGTTCTTCCATTCTTTTTTTTTTTATTTTTTTGGGTCTTTTCTTTTAAAAGATTTTGCTTCTGAAGAACTGAAGAAGCTTCTTGGATGAGAAGCAAAACGTCTTCAAGGAAAAACCAAAGTCCAGTTGTCTTTTGAAAAAGCACCTTTGGGACAACCATGACCTGGATGATGGAGAATCTCCATTGACATTCATCACTGGAGGGTTTTAAGAAGAGATTAGACAACCATTTGTCTGGAATATTGTGTGGCCTCCTGCTATTCTTTGTTAGACTAGAGATACCTAGTTCTTGTTGTGATTCCTCGCCAGCCAGTGGACCCAGCAGCTGAGTCTGAGGAATCAGAGGAGGAGGAGGAGGGGCCTGGAGTGACATCAGAGTCAGAGGAAGGCTCTGAGGAGCTCCAAGACTTACAGTTGGACGAGGAGCCTGGCCCCTCTACTCGCGCTCAGGCTGAGACATAGCTGAGTTGGACAGTGATGAATCACAGCTGGGAGATATCCAGGATGCACGAATGCGCAGGCAAGAGAAGCAAGTAGGACAGAGGAATGCAATGGGGTGGCTCCAAAGGCAAAGAGACGGCATTAGGAAGCCACGCCTTGGCTGCATAATAAAAGGGAAGGTGTGGGAGGTGCTGGTTGCCAAAGGCAACCATTCGTGTTGAGGATTGAGTTTCTGTGGACTGTGTTTGTTTGCCTTGGACATTGACTCAGGTCTGTGAATAATAAAAGGGGATTGGTTTTTTCCTGCGATTCCTGCTTGTTGGAAGAGGGGTTTATCCTTGTGAGCTTAACAAGGACTCACGTAGGCTGGGACAGAACAGTTCTCTCAACCATATGGTTTAGCCTCCAGTCTCCTTATCATCTTTGTTGCTCTTCTCTGCACATGTTCTAGGATAGTCCAATCTTTTGTTGAAGTTAGCCAAGCTGGTAGCCAGCAGCACGATTTTAATCTTAGCATTACTTTAATTGCTTTTTTTAAAAAAAATAATAATAATTTCTTTTCTTAATTTTAAAACTCTAGTAACCTTGAATATTTGCCTGGGAATTAGATCCTGGCAGATTTTGTAGAACGAAAACTCCTGAGTCCAATTTACCAAGCATAATAATTAATTTATTTTGAGCTCACGAGTGAGAAGGTATTACCTGTTTCTATTTTGGGGCATCATCATCATCATCATCCATTTGCAACCTGAGCTACATGCAGAATAGATTTTTGTATTGGCAGCAGCAGCGGAAATTCTGCAAAGTTACAGACGTTTCTTCATTGTTTTCCTGCCTCCTTTTATAATACACAAAGTCTTTCCTTTCTATTTTAGACACTTTCCTTTCTCAGCCGTACCCTTCAGGAATTTAATATACATATATGTACTTGAGATATCCATGGAGGTTATCGGCCATCCAGGTCAGGGTTGTCCCAAAGGTGCTTTTTCAGGAGGCAACTGGACTTCTTTGTTTTTCTTTGAAGACGTTTCGCTTCTCATCCAAGAAGCTTCTTCAGCTTTCCACCATCCAGTGAGAACTGAAGAAGCTTCTTGGATGGGAAGCGAAACATCTTCAAAGAAAAACAAGAAAGTCCAGTTGCCTCCTGGAAAAAGCACCTTTGGGATTGAAATGAAATAGAATAGAATAGAATAGAATAGAATAGAATAGAATAGAATAGAATAGAATAGAATAAGGAATATAGAATAGAATAAGGAATGAGGAATAAGGAATAAGGAATAAGGAATAAGGAATAAGGAATAGAATAGAATAGAATAGAATAGAATAGAATAGAATAGAATAGAATAGAATAGAATAGAATAGAATACAGCTGGAAGGGACCTTGGAGGTCTTCTAGTCCAGCCCCCTGCTCAAGCAGAAGAAGCTATACCATCTCAGACAAGTGACTGTGAATAGCTCTGCTGTAATTTATTACTGCCATAGAACACAGCCCTGAGTGAGTAGCTTATTTTGAGGAACCAGGATGTCTCTAGAGTTGGCGGACGGTGAAACGGCCTCAAAATAATTAGATTAGCCATGATATAATATGTAAATATTCTGATGAATAATCACAGGT
This sequence comes from Azemiops feae, assembly GCA_023970755.1. NCBI lineage: Eukaryota > Metazoa > Chordata > Lepidosauria > Squamata > Viperidae > Azemiops > Azemiops feae. Next base: position 54,591 of record JALGBA010003188.1, on the reverse strand, counting down.
CATGAGCATCAGTGTCAGCAAAAGCTGGCTATCTGTAAAGGAAAAGACAGTTCTACAAAATGCCACAGAAGTACAAGAAGGAGAGTGTAACAAGAAGCAACAGATGGAAACTAATCAAGGAGAGAAGCAACCTAGAACTAAGGAGAAACTTCCTGACAGTCAGAACAATTAACCAGTGGAACAACCTGCCTCCAGAAGCGGTGAATGCTCCAACACTGGAAGTTTTTAAGAAGAGACCGGACAGCCATTTGTCTGAAATGGTATAGGGTTTCATTATTATTATTATTATTATTATTATTATTATTATTATTATTATTATTATTATTATTATTATTATTATTATTATTATTATTATTATTATTATTATTATTATTATTATTATTATTATTATTATTGTTGTTGTTGTTGTTGTTGTTGTTGTTGTTGTTGTTGTTGTTGTTATTATTGACCATTTAAAGTTTGGAAACCCCCCTACCTGTCAACATCCAGTTTGTGAATCCAAATAAAAGTCCAGGTTCATTCCGTTTCCAAAAATCTTACTGTTTATTGAATACGCGGCATGGTAATGTCAAAGCAAAACTAACTCTGAGGTTCCCAGACACCAGTTCATAGAATTAAACAATAATTTCTCTGGGCAAACCCCCACCCTCTCACGTAGGCTATGTAAACAATTTCATTTTGTTGTGGGAACCGTCTGCTTCCTCTCCACACCTGTTGCAGTGTCCTTGGAAAGATTTCAGGCTCTCCCGGTCTTGAGCGGAATCGTAAAGGTTTCATTTCTCCCTCTTAACTGTATCGAAAGCAACACCTCTCTGTCTCCTTACTCTAACGGCAAGTCGAAACAAAGAGGCACGTAACTGCCAAAGTTTCATTCTTGACACTACCTCATTACAAGTAGTAGTATGGCTGTCCCTCTGTTAATGCAGTAGCCTAGGACCGTATTGGTTTTTTTGGCAGCTGATGGAAGAACCTTGGGTTATCAAGGATGAAGCACATCCTAGCTGAAGATCAGTAGGTATAAACCATCTTCGTGTGCATATGTGTGTTTGTGTGTGTGTGTACATACCTCCATGTTTCAGTGTAGAATGTTTTCGATCCTGATCTTCGAGTCTGGTATGTCACCTTGAAAATTCAGCTTTCTTTCTAAGATAAAGGGGACAATGTTTCTTCGTCCAGGGGAAAGCTGTAGTATCACCGACCGTCTGCTTTACAAGCTGGTGAGATATCTTGGCACCAGAGAGGCACTATAAATGCAAAGTGTGATTTTATTTATTACCAATCATCCTTGTCAAAGGAAAACGTACTTTTCGGGTGTCCAAGAACAGAGGTGGGGAAACTCTCGGCTGCCGGGATCCTGGAGACCAGCCAGGGAATGATCGATGGGCTTTCAAGACCAGGCAACACGGGAAGAAAGAGCCTCGAAGCCAATACAAATCTTGCTCAATTGAAACCAGGTAGTATGTTAATCACAACCGCACAAGGCTGCAATTGTTTATAATATCAAATGTGCTGCCACTGTGTTTTAAAGTAGTGCAACCAGGGATCTCTCTGCCCGGACGCTCAATCCTGTTTTTCACTCTGAAATTCAGAATTCAGCATTCTGATTTATGCCTTTTTTTATTTCTCTCTTCAAAAGTTTCTGAAAAAAATATCTATGTATCTTCAATCTCTCCTGGCTTCACCCTCCCTCCCTCCCTCCCTCCCTCCCTCCCTCCCTCTCCTTTTCCTTCCTTCCTTCCTTCCTTCCTTCCTTCCTTCCTTCCTTCCTTCCTTCCTTCCTTCCTTCCTTCCTTCCTTCCTTCCTCCTCCTCCTCCTCCTCCACTATCAGTATGGCAGACTTCTAGCCCAACCCCCTACTCAAGCAGGAGACACTATATCATTCCAGACAAGTGACTGTCTAGCCTCTTTTTAAAAACCTCCAGTGATGGAGCCCCTACAACTTCTGAAGGCAAGACATTCCACCAGTTAATTGTTCCTCACTCTTAGGAAGTTTCTCCGTATTTCTTATCCTGCCCTCTAGTGCAGGGGTTCCCAACCAGGGGTGCTGCCCCCCCCCCCCGGCAATGCGAGATGATATCCCAGGAGGTGCGAAAACTTGGGTTTTCAAAATTATAGTGTCTGTCCGTAATTCGTTGCCGTTATTTTGAACTTTTGTAAGGGATGCGAGAATATATCAGAAGCGTTCTAAAGGTTGGGAAGCGCTGCTCTAGTGCTTTGGAAAATAAGTGGACCCCTTCTACTTTGTGGTTTCTCCTTTGCAGTTTCCTGCTTCTTTAAAGTCCAACATTCGCTGTCATAGAATGTCACAGAGAAGACCAGAAGCTGGTTTGATTCTAATCTTTGCAGAGTGGATGCATCACGGCAATTAAACAGCTTTTGTAACACCTTCCTGGCTATTCTAACCAAGTTCTAGCCTGTGGCTTGTTTGCTTATGGTTTCCATTTATATGAAGCTGTCCGTAATACGGCTGCCGAAAATCCTAAATATATCTTCCTGTCTTAAAGGCCTTGGGTGAACTCCTAAAATAGCAGAATGTCTGCGATAGTCCTAGTATTAAGAGAGGATATTCCAGAGTTTCATCCTCAGAGGACGGGGTGAACCCTCTACTGAAATCAGCAGCCGAGGAACAGTGATGGTGTGAGGGAGACATGGAGATAATTAATGCTGAGTGGAAATCTAATTAAAACGCAGCCAAAAAAAGAGATTAAAATAGGCTTGTTTGTTACCACCGCGTTCCCTGAAAGCAAAGCGGTGATACAGAACACTTCTCTTAACCTTAGGTGTGGGAAGAAGAAAGCATATGAGGATGAATTTAGCTTCATTGCTTCAGATTTGCCGGCTTCAATAACAACTGATAATGTGAGATCCTCTATATTTCAGTTTGACTCTCCCTTGCTCTGTAACATCTTCATATCATCTTTTATCTGTGGGAGAGGTGGAGAACTTTAATTATGCGGTTGTAGAATGAGACTAAATACAGGCTAGATGCCACCCAGGTGAGGGGAACCTTTCCTAAATAAATAGTATTTATGTAATTATTTAATAATGATTATTATTGGTTACAGAAGGACAGAATAACAGAGTAACAGAGTTGGAAGGGACCTTGGAGGCCTTATAGTCCAACCCCCTGCTCAGGCAGGAGACCCTGTACCATTTCATGGAAATGGCTGTCCAGTCTCTTCTTGAAAACCTCCAGTGTTGAACCACCCACAACTTCTGAAGGCAACTTCTGTTCCACTGGCTAATTGTTCTAACTGTCAGGAAATTTCTCCTTAGTTCCAGGTTGCTTCTCTCCTTGATCAGTTTCCATCCGTTGCTTCTTGTCCTGCCTTCAGGTGCTTTGGAGAACAGCTTGACTCCCTCTTCTTTGTGGCAGCCCCTGAGATATTGGAAGACTGCTATCCTGTCACCTCTGGTCCTTCTCTTCATTAAACTAGACATACCCAATTCCAGCAACCGTTCTTCACATTTTAACTTCCAGTCGCCTGATTATCTTTGCCATTCTTCTCTGCACTCTTAGATCTGCATGAAGCAATGCCAGAGGCAATCACCTCTGGATAGCTGATCTGGATTCCAGTTATGGGGCCACTGCTGCACCCCCATAGAGGTTTTGTATATAATAATAATAATAATAATAATAATAATAATAATAATAATAATAATAATAATAATAATAATAATAATAATAATAATAATAATAATAATAATAATAATAATAATAATAAAGTTGGAAGGGACCTTGGAGGTCATCTAGCCCAACCCCCTGTTCAGGCAGGAAACTCTATACCATTTCAGACAAATGGCTGTCCAGTCTCTTCTTAAAAACTTCCAGTGTTGGAACATTCACCACTTCTGGAGGCAGGTTGTTCCACTGGGTAATTGTTCTAACTGTCAGGAAGTTTCTCCTTAATTCTAGGTTGCTTCTCTCCTTGATTAGTTTCTATCCGTTGCTTCTTGTCCTGCCTTCAGATGCTTTGGAGAACAGCTTGACTCCCTCTTCTTTGGAGCAGCCCCTGAGATATTGGAGCACTGCTATCATGTCCCCCCTCGTCTGTCTCTTCATTAAACTAGACATACCCAATTCCAGCAACCGTTCCTCATATGCTTTAGCCTCCAGTCCCCTGATCATCTTTGTTGCTCTTCTCTGCACTCTTTCCAGAGTCTCAACGTCTTTTTTACATCGTGGTGACCAAAACTGGATGCAGTATTCCAAGTGTGGCCTTACCAAGGCATTGTAAAGTGGTATGTAGATTGTGTGTATATGCCTGCTTCTCTTTGCCATGTTCTCATCATACTCTAAGTAAGTATTTGAGGGACTGCCACAAAGAAGAGGGCTCAACCTATTCTCCAAAGCACCAGAAAGCAGGACAAGAAACAACGGATGGAAACAAATCAAAGAGCGAAGCAACCAGGAATTAAGGAGAACTTTCCTAACAGTGAGGAAAATTAACCAGTGGAACAGCTTGCCACCAGAATCTGTGGGTGCTTCATCACTCTTTTCTTTTTAAGAAGAGACTGGACAGTCATTTGTCTGGAATGATATAGGGTCTCCTGCTTGAGCAGGGGGTTGGACTAGAAGACCTCCAGGGTCCCTTCCAACTCTGTTATTCTGTACAAAATGGGATTCACTCCAAGCTGGAATGTGTCCATTTAAAATTTGTTTCTTTTATTTGCAAATAAATGTTTTCTTTTACTTCCCATCTATCTGGTATCTGGTTTATTAGGCCTGCATGCCAGGTAAAAGAACCCAAAGTTTACAGGACAACATTTTCACTTGTACTTACTTTCCTTTTCTGAGGCCCTTCAGTTGCTTGTAACTCAGCCAAAAAAAGTAGAAATTGCAGAAAAGAGAAGGAGAACTGGAAGAGAAAAAGTAAGGAGGTGATCAACAGAATAATCAGTTATCCTTTACATAGTTCAAAGCAAATGAGCAGAGTTGTCTAATAATTAAATTATATACTTATTGCTACAGCTTTGGGGCCCCTGTGACGGGAACTAAAAAGTATTTTAATCTTTAAAAATTTAATCAGATAAGCCGGAACAAGAAAAGAAAAGAAAATCCCCAAGAGATTCAGATTTGCGTTAATGTTCAGCCTTTCATCCAAGGAGCTGAAGACGAGGTATGGCGCTATTTCTCCCAAGTATAACTTCCCTGCAGTTCCACAGTTCCAGTTTTATTCCACGGTGGAATAATAAAAATAAAAATATCTTGTTATGTAGTTTTTCAATTATTTTCTTCTTTCAGGGAAGCTTCTTTTTTGGCACTTTATTCCGAGAATAGTTTAGAATTATGATTATTATTATTATTTTTCCCAAACTTTTCTGGGTGCAATTTTTGAGCTTCGTTTTAGCTTCCCAGATGTTAGGGAAAGCTATCGTAGTACGGCTGTTGGATGGATGCATTTTGTTCTCAACTTTACATTTTAATGGTTTTTAGAACTGGGAAGCAGCCTAGAGCCGGGAAAATAGAGGTCACATGAATTGATGTTAATTAATTAATCTCCACTGCCTGAAACTACCCCAATTCTCCCAATCTGAAACTTCTCCAAATATATCCCCATGAGTTATCCCTCATGAGATCTTCTAGACCAGGGGTAGGCAACCTTGGCCCTTTTATGATTCGTGGACTTCAACTCCCAGAATTCCTGAGCCAGCATGGCTCAGCTTGGAAACCTCTCCCTTTCCCCTCAGCATGGCTGGCTCAGGAATTCTGGGAGTTGAAGTCCATGAATCATAAAAGAGCCAAGGTTGCCTACCCCTGTTCTAGAGGGATTGAACTGAAACAATGTAAGGTTGAGGAAAATGAAGACTGTTGAGGAAATAAATTGAAAAATGGGCCATTGATATATAGGGAGTGAGTGAGTGAGTGAGTAGGAAAGGGAGAGGGAGGGAGAGAGGCTGGAGAAAGGAAGGAAGGAAGGAAGGAAGGAAAGAAGGAAGGAAGGAAGGAAGGAAGGAAGGAAGGAAGGAAGGAAGGAACAGAGTGAATGAGTAAGGGGGAAAGGGAGAGGGAGGGGGAGAAAGGGTGGAAGAAGTAAGAAAGGGAGGAAGGAAAGAAAGAAGGAAAGTGGAGGGAAGGAAGGAAGGAGAGAGAAAGGAAGGAAGGGAGGAAGTAGGAAGGAAGGAAAGAAGGAAGGAAGGAACAGAGTGGGTGAGTAAGGGGGAAAGGGAGAGGGAGGGAGAGAGGGTGGAAGAAGTAAGAAAGGGAGGAAGGAAAGAAAGAAGGAAAGTGGAGGGAAGGAAGGAAGGAGGGAGAAAGGAAGGAAGGGAGGGAGTAGGAAGGAAGGAAGAAAGAAAGAAAGAAAGAAAGAAAGAAGGAAGGAAGGAGGGAAGGAAGGAAGGAAGGAAGGAAGGAAGGAAGGAAGGAAGGAAGGAAGGAAGGAAGGAAGGAAGGAAGGAAGGAAGGAAGGGCGTGAGTGAGTAAGGAGGAAAGTAAGGAGGAAAGTCCTCCCTTGGACTCAGCCTGGTCATCTCCTACAGCCAGATTCACTTAACAACCATGCTGCTCACTTCACATCTACAGCAATTCACTTAACATCTGTGGCAAGATGGAAGATGGGGCAAAATTCGCTTAACAACCATCTCACTTAGCCACAGAAATTTTGGGCTCAACTGTGGTTCTAAGGCGAGGACTACCTGTATCTAATATTTATGGCAAGATACCTGTCTGTAGGCGAGCAACAATGAACTACTCGGAACTACTCTGCTCTTGCTGCTTATGCCCGATGAGCAAGGAAGTGGATTCAGAGGAGGAAAGGGTTGTATCCTGAGGAGTGAGAGGCAACTCAGTCCTGGATATGAGGCGTGAGAGAAAGAGGGTGAGGGCAGACCCTCCTTAATAGCTCCGGGGGTATATTGTAAATGCAGATAGCAAAGTGTTCAGTCTGGTGGTCGAGATTGAATCGCTATGATGTCTGCTAGCTTCTGTCACTAACCAACTTGCCATAGAAAAGGAGGGAGGGGTAGAAAACAAAGGGAGGAAATGGAAGGCCAAGTAGCCGTTCACGGACGGTGAGAGCCTGCATCACGCCAAGGTCCCTGCTGCAGGTGCTCGATGGAGAGGTGAACTGTTCCCATAACAAAAAGGAGGTTCTCCTGCTCGAGCAGGGGGCTGGACTAGAAGACCTCCAAGGTCCCTTCCAGCTCTATTCTATTCTATTCTATTCTATTCTATTCTATTCTATTCTATTCTATTCCATTCCATTCCACTCCACTCCACTCCACTCCACTCCACTCCACTCCACTCCACTCCACTCCACTCCATTCCATTCCATTCCATTCCATTCTATTCTATTCTATTCTATTCTATTCTATTCTATTCTATTCTATTCTATTCCTATATTTTATTCCATTATTCTATTCTATTCTATTCTATTCTATTCTATTCTATTCTATTCTATTCTATTCTATTCTATTCTATTCTATTCTATTCTATTCTATTCTATTCTATTCTATTCTATTCTATTCTATTCTATTCTATTCTATTCTATTCTATTCTATTCCATTATTCTATTCTATTCTATTCTATTCTATTCTATTCTATTCTATTCTATTCTATTCTATTCTATTCTATTCTATTCTATTCTATTCTATTCTATTCTATTCTATTCTATTCTTGCACAATGGGAACACTTAGTGGGCGGGGGCTTGGGAATCCATTGTGTAACTAAGCAAGCTTTCGCGCGGGGAAACTCAGAGCTGGTTTTGCTCCTTTAGTTCCGGAAGGCTGTACCCAATAAAGTTTTGCCTGCTTGGGCTTTACTGCCTCGAGGAATCCTTCTGTCGGATTCGCTAGTCGGACCCTTGACACCGGCAAGACTCTGTCTCTAGGTGTGAAACAATAAAGAACTCAGCTTGGAAGAAATGCCACGTCTCGTTCTTAGTTTGGGAACTGACGCGACCGTCCTGATCAATGCAAGAGAACGTTTGTCCTTATCAGGCCTGCGGGCTGAGGGGTTTTGCAGCTTCAAATTGGGTACCTCCCAGCCTCGTTTATTTTGCTTTTTCTCCGAGACTGAAGTGCAAACTATGTCACAGGGTATTAGCCCATGTTGAGGGTTGCAGGGAATGAATAATTCAAAAGCCAAGGAAGCTTGCGCCGAGCATCCTTCAGCTGTTAGGGAAACCTGAAAGCTTTGATTATCCATCTGACAAAGCTTTCTTTTCACCTTCTCCCCGCTTAAACAAGCAATCCCTTCTGATCAAAACGCGACGGATGTCATTGCACGACTAAACTGGAAAAGCCTTTGCTGGAGAGAGGGAAGAACATAGTGATTAAAAGAGCCAAAATAAATAAATAAATCACATTTGGTTCTTTGGTGCCTCTCATCTCCCTGGTTGTTTTTCCTTGTATCGGCTCGGGTTACGTAGAACATGGGGATAAATATCTTGTCGCTTTGAAAGGGACCTCTTTCTCCAATTCTCACTCCGTTCTCCAAATGGGCATTGTGTTTCTTTTTTTTTTTTTGCCTTAAAAAAAAAAAAGGGAACCTTGTTGAACAGTGACATGAAACAAGGGCACAACATCTAAGGAGGCTTGACAGACAGCAGGATAATTCCAAGTGCTTAGAAGGAATGAAATTCATTCGAAAATGCATTCGGAAAGATGCTAGCCTCTATTCAGAAGTGACTGAAAAGGACTGATTAGGGCAGTGATGGCGAACCTTTTAGAGACCGAGTGCCCAAACCGCAACCCAAACCCCACTTATTTATCGCAAAGTGCCAGGGCCGCATCAGCATGGTGGTGCCCTCAGGGGAGGGGCAGGGAGGCGCCTCTGAGTGCCGCCTCTGACATGCAAAAACCGGGGGCGCAAAAATGGGCCACCGTGCTGCAAGGTGCAAATACGGGTGCCGCCGTGCCGCAGGGTGCAGATACAAGGTACTGCACAACGCAAGAATGGGGCAGGGCTAGTGAGTATCATGCAGGCACTAGCCCCACCCCATTTGCAGCGCGTGCCTCCTCGCAGCCCCATGCGTGCATGCACGCATGTAAAATGCTTCCCCCTCCCTTTTCTTCCAGCCCACCAATCGACAATGGTTGGTGACCTCTGCTCTACCACCTCTACTCGAGCTTGCTAGTCAGCCGCTTCGCCTCCTTTGTGCTGGGCGGGGCTCCTGCTCCGGGCGGCAGTGGCAGCCTGATGGACCTGCTGCTGGCGGCGGTGGCACGCGTGCCAACAGAGAGGGCTCTGAGTGCCACCTCTGGCACACGTGCCATAGGTTCGCCATCACTGGATTAAGGGATTGACCTCTGCTCTCTGTCCTGTTTTGGACTGGGGTGGAAGTCCCATCTCTGTTCCAGAGTTAGGGGTCTACTAGAGGGAGGAGCTCCTGATTTGTGGTCTAACCCTAAATCAAGCTCAGGAAAAGAAGAATTAACAATATTTTCAGTTCTTGGGGGAGGATAAAGGTTTCAGAATAGAATAGAAGCCGGAAGGGACCTTGAAGGTCTTCTAGTCCAGCCCCCTGCTCAAGCAGGAGATCCTATACCATTTCAGACAAGTGACTGTCCAGTCTCTTCTTAAAGACCTCCAACGATGAAGCACCCACAACCTCTGGAGGCCAGCTGTTCCACTGGTTAATTGTTCTCACTGTTAGGAAGTTTCTCCTTAATTCCAGGTTGCTCCTCTCTTTGGTCAGTTTCCAACCATTATTTCTTGTCCTGCCCTCTGGTGCTTTGGTGAATAATTTGACCCCCTCTTCTTTGTAGCACCCTCTCAAATATTACAACACTGCTATCATGTTTCCCCTACTCCTTCTAGCAGAGACCCTGATTCTCAGTCCTTAATGGATTCTGTTAATGTTTAAGACAGAAACAGTATAAGGAATAAATATATATATATTGATATAAAACATCCCCCAGGACGTTTGGTGCCAGGTTTGTTTGAGATGGCTCCTTTTCAAAGACCCATGGACTGCAACTCCCATTATCCCCAACCATCAGGCATTCTGCTGAAGCAGTGGAGATTTTCTCCAACTGCATTTACAGACCCACACATGCCCCCCCCCTCCCATGTTCAGCCTGCAAATGTCAAAGACCGAATGCAGCTTTTCTGAGAACAGGGAGAAAAAAAAAATCTCCAGGCTTAGCATTCTGGAGATTTAGCTTTACATCTTAATAACTCTTTATTGCTGGTTCACAGCTTTTTGGGAAATTGCTGAGGAAGGGAAAAACAGCCTTTAATCAGCCCTAGCACTCGTTCTGAAACTGTATTTGCATCCTGCATGCGAGTCATACAGAGACCATCAACCCAAGACACTGACACGGCAGGAAGATAAAAGGAGAAAAAAAAAAGAGGAGATAATAAAATTTGAAATTAAGAGCACCAATCCCCTAAAAAAAAAAAGAAAGAAAGAAAAAAAAAAAAACCCGGGAAGGAAAAGCTGACAGTTCAGAATGCATGGAGCAAATAACTCGGTTGCTTTTCAAAGTTGGGCTGATAAGGAATTAGGCTCCGTTATATAAAGCTGAAATTGAAGGAAAAGCTAGACGCTTTGCAATCCGGGGGTGATTTGGGTCAAATATCAGGGAAACGGTGTCTTCTAGTTCGGTAACCGGCGTTATCCTGCGCTTAAAATGGACTTCGTTAGGAAAAAAAAAGAAAAGAAAGAAATCCAGGCATTGCAACAATGGTAGTAAAATAATCACAGGTGTGACAGTCGGGATGTAATAGGCAGAGCTGGAAAGCCAAACGTGTATTCAGACAGCGGAAGCATAAATAAATGGAAGATATCTGCTTTGCTAGGGGGGAAAATACAGGAAAATATCCCCTTGGGATTAAAAAAATCTGGTATTTGTCCTGACAATACCATCAATCTTATAAAGGACGCTGTTCGTTCTTCCTGAAAGCTTTGTTAGGAAAATGGGGATAAACAAACAGAGGGTGGATCGTGGTTTCTGAATCCTTCTTTACTTTCTGGTCAATGAGAACATAGAATATAGAGTTGGATGAGACTTCTAACCCCCTGCTCAGGCAGGAAACCCTATACCATTTCAGACAAATGGCTGTCCAGTCTCTTCTTAAAAACTTCCAGTGTTGGAGCATTTACAGCTTCTGGAGGCAGGTTGTTCCACTGGTTAATTGTTCTCACTGTCAGGAAGTTTCTCCTTAGTTCTAGGTTGCTTCTTGATTAGTTTCCATCCATTGCTTCTTGTCCTGCCTTCAGGCGCTTTGGAGAATAGCTTGACTCCCTCTTCTTTGGGGCAGCCCCTGAGATATTGGAAGACTGCTATCAAGTCCCCCCTTAGTCCTTCTCTTCATTAAACTAGAATAGAATAGAATAGAATAGAATAGAAGCTGGAAGGGACCTTGGAGGTCTTCTAGTCCAGCCCCCTGCTCAAGCAGGAGAACATGTACCATCTCAGACAAGTGGCTGTCCAGTCTCTTCTTAAAAACTTCCAGTGTTGGAGCATTCACAGCTTCTGGAGGCAGGTTGTTCCACTGATTAATTGTTCTCACTGTCAGGAAGTTTCTTCTTAGTTCTAGGTTGCTTTATTTTTTGGGGTGGGTGGGGTGGGGAGAAGGTGTTTTATATAATGGCAAGTAGGAGAATCAATAGTTTTTCCTTCTCTGATCCCCATTCCATTCGGATTCTACCCTTTTCTGGCTTTCCCTGGCAATCCAATATAGGACATTCAAAGAAAAGTTCCTTGGTTGTTGTTGTTCTCCTCCTCCTTCCTCTTCCTCTTCCTCCTCCTCCTCCTCTTTCTCCTCCTCCTCTTTCTCATTAGCATCTTCCTCATTCTCTACTTCCTCCTTCTCCTCTTCCTCTTCTTCTTCCTGTTCCTGTTCCTGTTCCTCATTTTCCTCCTCCACTTCCACTTCCTCCTCTTCCTCTCCTCCTCCTCCTCCACTTTCTCCTCCTCTTCCACTTTTTCTCCTCCTCCTCTCCTCCTCCTCCTCTTTTTCATCAGCATCTTCCTTCTCCTACTCCTCTACTTTCTCCTTCTCTTCCTTTTCTTCTTCCTGTTCCTCCTCATCTTCCTTTTCCTCTTCCACTTCCTCTTCCTCCTCTTCCTCTCCTCCTCCTCCTCTTCCACTTTCTCCTCCTCTTCCACTTTTTTCTCCTCCTCCTCCTCCTCCTCCTCCCAAATCTATACACAGTGCAGGAAACCCGAGTCCAGATGAAAGATGGCAAAATGGGCTCCAGGTCAGCAAGGGCTGTCCTAGGCCCTCCTTATTTATTCATTTTATACGCTGAATATATATTGCAGGAAGCTATATTGGAAGCAGATGAGTGCAGTTTAAAAACTGAAAGGAAGAAACATCAATAACCTGTGCTGTGCTGAGCTCTCGCTACCTTGAGAACTGAAAATGTAAGTGCCTGCAAACCCTAGGAAGGAAAGTTAAGGAATGCGGTGAAAAAAAACCACAAGCTTAAATACAAAGAAGAGCAAACTAATGTCAGCAGGTAGAACATCGGAATTTTGATCCCGCGACTTTTTCCAGTGCCGTGTAACTTTGCACAGTCACTAAACCAATGGTTGTAAGTCAAGGACTACCTATAGAGAGAGAACAATCCCAATAAATGGGCTGAAGAAAACAAAACCTTACCAGCCTAATCTTCTGTCTCTGCTACCTGGACTCTCAACACCGGTACACTTCAGCTGTCTTCTGAAAAATCAATTTTTCTATGTTGGTTTGCCAGACTCCCACGAAGCCTGCTTGTCTTGGCAATAGATGGTTTTCATTTCATAGTGGGCTCCTGAATGACTGTAAATCTCTTCCAGATTTACACAACCGAAAAGAGGTATATAAATATTTTAAAGTTAACAAATGCAATGTCGCGCCTCGGTGTTGCCTTCTGCATTACTTTTTAAACACATTCTTATCTCTCTTCCCAAACCTCTCTTTTCAAAGGAGGAACTAAATTCCCCTGCGGAAATAATCTCTAGCGATGGTTCAAACATCCAATGTAAGCAGTCTTGTTATGGTAAATCTTTGAAAATTGAAATCTAGCTGGAAATTCAGCTTGATCCAATAAGAATCCTTGGGAGGTGGGTCTCAAAGTCAAGTTGGTGGCTATAACTGTGCAATCAATGCATGTTAAAATGCATGGTGGACGTGTCATTGTCTGATCATACCACCATCTTGCTTTGTTTTTGACTCCATCCACCGCAGATTGATTGATTGATTGATCGATCGATCGATCGATCCATCGATCCATCCATCCATCCATCCATCCATCCATCCATCCATCCATCCATCCATCCATCCATCCATCCATCCATCCATCCATCCATCCATCCATCCATCCATCCATCCATCCATCAGCCACCTGTCTCTGTCAATGTCTCTGGGTGGATTACAGTTGTAAACAATATATTACAATTAAAAATATTAAACAATAAAAATAATTGATACTCTCTGACTTTTGGCGACCTCATGGACCACAGCACGCCAGCCCCCCCCCATCCACCACTGTCTCCCGGAGTTTGCCCAAATTCATGTTCGTTGCGTCTGGGTGGCTTACAATTATAAAAAGATAAAAATTATATATACTAAAAACATAAATAAGTTAATACAAACCAAAACACTATGATTCTACGATTCTACGATTCTATGGTTCAATGATTCTATTTATTTTTTATTTATAAAATGTATTTATAACTATTTATTTATAAAGAGTTACCACAGGGTAGTTCTGGGCAGCTTACAGTGATAAAAGATAAAAATTTACATATAAGAAAAACATAAATAAGTTAATACAAACCAAGCACTATGATTCTATCATTCTGCAATTCTGCGATTTTAGGATTTTAGGATTTTAGGATTTTAGGATTTTAGGATTTTAGGATTTTAGGATTTTAGGATTTTAGGATTTTAGGATTTTAGGATTTTAGGATTTTACGATTTTACGATTTTAGGATTTTATGATTTTATGATTTTATGATTTTACGATTTTACGATTTTACGATTTTACGATTTTACGATTCTATAATTCTATGATTCTACGATTCTACAGTTCTACGGTTCTACAGTTCTACGATTCTACAATTCTGTGATACTATGATTGTATGATTGTATGATTGTATGATTCTATCTAGCAAGCCACACATGGTTAACTATGCTCCATATGTTTTCAAGGTGTCATTCTGATGTGAATTGATTTGGGCCAATGTTATAATAATGCCCTCTTTATTTCCAGCTAAATGATCAGAAAGATAACCACTAATTTACATGGTACATTTCCTCCTCAGGGGACACTGGTGGGGTGGGAAGAAAATGAAGCTGTACAGTCTGTTGGTGATTCTTCCTGTAATGCACAATGACCAACTGCACAAATCATAGTGACAATCCAAGAAATTGGCAATCCTAAAGCATGTCTTAAAGGCTCCAGAAATAGAAAAGCGTGCCACACTCTTCATTACAGCCCCCTGCATGTCCCCTGCATTTATGGGAGAGTCTGGTTTAGCTACAGTTAGCCACAATGTTGGGTTGTCAGGAAATTCTTGCTTTTCATCTGAAAAAGAGAGAGAAATGCTGTTACGAGATGCTGAACAAAGAAGAACCTCACTCCTTGCTCTTTTCTGCTGAGGATTACATAAAAACAGCCTGATGCACTGCTTTTGTGTACAGTCGGTGTGGGCTTGTATGTGCTTTTATTCTCTCGGTTTGCAGCAAGTGCGCGAGTAAAACGGCTGGGACAGGAATTGCCTTACAGTTCGGATCTCAGTGTGTGTTTCAAAAGAGGTTGCCCTGTTTTGAATTGGTTAACCTGAATGAAAACCTGGCAGTCTGGATGAATTTTTAGATGGACAATTGTGTTGCTTTTGTTCCCTTTCAGGTGTTTGTCTATTTGCTGGAACTGTTTTTTTTTTTTCTTCTTCTTCTTCTTCTTCTTCTTCTTCTTCTTCTTCTTCTTCTTCTTCTTCTTCTTCTTCTTCTTCTTCTTCTTCTTCTTCTTCTTCTTCTTCTTCTTCTTCTTCTTCTTCTTCTTCTTCTTCTTCTTCTTCTTCTTCTTCTTCTTTTCTTCTTCTTCTTCTTCTTCTTCTTCTTCTTCTTCTTCTTCTTCTTCTTCTTCTTCTTCTTCTTCTTCTTCTTCTTCTTCTTCTTCTTCTTCTTCTTCTTCTTCTTCTTCTTCTTCCTCCTCCTCCTCCTCCTTTTCTTCTTCTTCTTCTTCTTCTTCTTCTTCTTCTTCCTTCTTCTTCTTCTTCTTCTTCTTCTTCTTCTTCTTCTTCTTCTTCTTCTTCTTCTTCTTCTTCTTCTTCTTCTTCTTTCTTCTTCTTCTTCTTCTTCTTCCTCTTCTTCTTCTCTCTCTTCTCCTCCTCCTCCTCCTCCTCCTCCTCCTCCTCCTCCTCCTCCCTCCTCCTCCTCCTCCTCCTCCTCCTCCTCCTCCTCCTCCTTCTTCTACTCTTCTTCTTCTTCTTCTTCTTCTTCTTCTTCTTCTTCTCTTCTTCTTCTTCTTCTTCTTCTTCTTCTTCTTCTTCTTCTTCTTCTTCTTCTTCTTCTTCTTTCTTCTTTCTTCTTCTTCTTCTTCCTTCTTCTTCTTCTTCTTCTTCTTCTTCTTCTTCTTCTTTTTGGCACTGCTTAGCTGCTGTTCAGAGGCTATTTTGTGAAATACAGAAAAGAAACCACACCGTGCTTGAGGAATTCAGCTGCAGGTCTCTATTAAAAGCGCTACTACATTCCCTGTTAAACACGTACAATAATATTTTCTAAAATCAATATTAGCAGGGTGATCTGGAGCTTGCGTTTCCCACTGCAGTCAAACCAATATTGTCCAGCAAGGTGCACTAATATTTCAACCGGAAGGAAAATTGGAGCTTGCCTGACTCTTCCATAAAGACCATAGAACATAGAATAATAGGGTTGGAAGGGACCTTGGAGGTCTTCGAGTCCAGCGCCCTGCTCAAGCAGGAGAACCAGTGGTGGGATTCAAATACCTGAACAATCAGTTCTCTGCATGGATGCAGGCCTGGGCCTCCAAGGCCTAGAACGGATTTCCAGAAGTGGTATCCACGCACTTCCGTCGGGGCGTTCTAGGCCTGGGAAGTCTCCTCCAGGCCTCCGAGGCCTAGAACGGACTTCCGGAAGCAGTGTGTATTCAGCCGGTTTTTCGAACTCAACAAAATTTAGCTACCGGTTCTGCCGAACCGGTGCGAACCGGCTGAATCCTACCATTGAGGAGAACCGATACCATTTCAGACAAGTGACTGTCTAATCTCTTCTTAAAAACCTTCAGTGATGGAGTGTCCATGATTTCTGAAGGCAACTTCTGTTCCACTGTTTAGTTGTCCTCACGGTTAGGAAGCTTCTCCTTAATTCCAGGTTGCTTCTCTCTTTGGTCAGTTTCCAACCATTGTTTCTTGTCCTGCCTTTAGGGGCTTTGGAAAATAGGTTGACCCCCTCTTCTTCGTGGCAGCCCCTCAAATACTGGAATAACTGCTATCATGTCACTCGGGCCCCCCCAAAAACATCTTCCAGATGCTGTGGTTGAATTCCAGCTGGTGAAGATTCTGGCGATGAATTTTTCTCCTGCCCTCCTGTGGTCTTTTGGACCGAGTTTTAAACACAGCTGCGTGCATTTTCTTCTTAAAGAAAAGTGGCACCTTTGGAAATGTCGGAGGGCTGTCAGAAATTTCCTTGGCAGAGAAAAGACTGATGCAAAAAACAAAACAAAAAAAAAACCCCCAACACCACCAAACAAACCTGCAGACAGAACCCTAATAAGGTATTAAAAGCAGAGAGAGGACTTGAGCATCAAGAATTTTTATTTTTCTTTCTTCCTTTTCTTAAGCAACAGCACGTCTGCAGGACAGAAAACTTCCATCGCTGCTCATTGTTTTAACGTGGCAGGAACACTTAAGAGAGGAAGAGAAACTGTGCATGTGCGCGCGAGAGATCTATTTTAGTGTAACATGATTTTCAGGAGGGAGGGAAGGAGAAACAGGAAGATTAGTCATCAGGCATCAACTCTGATAAAAGATGCACGTGGGAAGTCCTTCACATAGATTTAATTTTGTTTCTTGGCTAACAAACCACAAAGAATCAAGAATTAGTACCGTATTTCCCCCCAAAATAAGACCAGGTCTTATATTAATTTTTGCTCCAAAAGGCGCATTAGGGCTTATTTTCAGGTGATGTCTTTTTTTTTTTTTTTGTAAAAGTTTTTATTAATTGTTTTCCATACATACAATAATAATTTTTCAACCAACGCACTTCAGGTGATGTCTTATTATTTTCATGTACAACAATCTACATTTATTCAAATAAATAATGTCAACAATATTATTTATTTATATTTAATTATAGAATAGAATAGAATAGAATAGAATAGAATAGAATAGAATAGAATAGAATAGAATAGAATAGAATAGAATAGAATAGAATAGAATATGGAATGGAAAATAGAATAGAATAGAATAGAATAGAATAGAATAGAATAGAATAGAATAGAATAGAATAGAATAGAATAGAATAGAATAGAGCTGGAAGGGACCTTGGAGGTCTTCTAGTCCAGCCCCCTGCTCAAGCAGGAGAACCTATACCATCTCAGACAGGTGAATGTTTAGTCTCCTCTTGAAAATCTCCAGTGATGGAGCGCCCACGATTTCTGGAGGCAACTTCTGTTCCACTGGTTGATTGTCCTCACTGTCAGGAAGTTTCTCCTTAATTCCAGGTTGCTTCTCTCCTTGATCAGTTTCCAACCATTGTTTCTCATCCTTCCCTCTGGTGCTCTGGTGAACAACCTGTCCCCCTCTTCTTTGTGGCAGTCCCTCAGATACTGGAACACCACTATCATGTCTCCCCTATTTCTTCTTTTCTTTAGACTAGCCAAACCGAAGTCCCGCAGCTGTTCTTTGTATGTTTTAGTCTCCAGGCCTTTGATCATCTTAGTTGCTCTTCTCTGAATTTTTAACATCATTATTTTATAATTCAATATGTCCGTCATGTGTTGCAATGGACGTACTAAATGCATCCGTCTGGCTGACAATCGTCTTCTTCTTCTTGTGCCATATCCGTTATCGGACGTTGGCGATCATGTTGGTGATCCTGTTTTTATCAGCAGCTGCACGAAAAAGCGCTGCTGAGTTTTTGTCCAAACCAGTCCCTTAGATTTTGCAGCCATGATGTTCTTCTTCTGCCTGGACCTCGTTTGCCTTCAATCTTTCCCTGGAGGATTAAATGGAGTTTGCCGTATTTTTCTGGGTGTCGCATCACATGTCCGAAATATTCTAACTTTCGTTTTTTAATTGTTTTGATTAAATCTTAACTGGGGCTTATTTTTTGGGGGTGGGGTTTATATTACAAGCATCCTGAAAAATCATGGTAAGGCTTATTTTCTGGTTGGGTTTTATTTTCGGGGAAATACAGTAGCTGTCAGCTTGATGAATCGAAATTGACCCGGGATTTAGATTATTGGCCATTGGAGTATCTAAGATGTGTTGCAGTTCTTGACTTACGAGCACCATTAAGACCACAGTTTCCATGGCTCAGCAAGACAATTGTTGAGTGAGCCAGTCCAGCGTTATGACCTTTTTTTTGCCATCATTGTCCAATGACTTACTGCAGTTGTTAACTGGATCATGCAATCGTTAAGCAACATTTCTTCGGGGTGAGATGGGCAGCAAACAGATTTAATAAATAAAGGTAGTCCCCTTGACTTACAACAGTTCATTTAGCGACTGTTCAGTTACAACAGCGGTGGAAAAAAAATGGCTTATGACCGTTTTTCACACTTACGACCGTTGCAGCATCCCCAGTGTTGAAGGAAAAATCAGGTCCAGTTCCAAGCCGGGAGTAAGATGCTGGAAATAAAATGCAGCTGCTTTGGGAAGAAAGTTCTTGTTTATTGATGAGCAGAACCAGCAACAGCATGCGGTTCTGGGACAGCTGACAAAATGGAGTTGAGAGTGGGTGGGTTTTTATACCTTCTTTGGGCTTTGTATTTCAGATGCCTGGTGTGAAATGTACTTTGACCTGTACTTGAGTGTGCCCTTTTGCTATTCTAATTATTGTTGCCTGACTCCCATTGTGGCTGGGAAGTCCTGTCCTGTCCTTGGAGCTGGGGAGGGAATGTAGATTTTAGGAGTCTTTGTTTTTCTAAGCCCATCAGCCCCAAGTTCAAACTAAGCCTAATCCTAGTTAGATTTTAGGATGGGCCAATTTTTTTTTAGTTATGGCCACCTCGTTGGATCCTCAGAGTAAGAATGAACTCATTCTCCTCTTCGCTATCCTTATGCAATACTTTCCTGTTATTCTCTACCTTTCCTAGAGGTTGACCATGATCCCACTAGATGTTTCCTTATCCAGACATTAAGGACCACATCCAGTGATAGGATTCAAATACCTGAACAACCGGTTCTCTTATTCGATGCAGGCCTGGGCCTCGGAGGCCTAGAACGGACTTCCGGAAGTGGTATCCATGCACTTCTGGTGGGCCGTTCTAGGCCTGGGAGGCCTCCTCCAGGCTTCCGAGGCCTAGAACGGACTTCTGGAAGTGGCATCCACGCACTTCCGGTGGGCCGTTCTAGGCCTGGGAGGCCTCCTCCAGGCCTCCGAGGCCTAGATTAGACTTTTGGAAGCCAGCCAGTTCTCCAAATTCAGCAAAATTTAGCTACCGGTGCGAACCGGCTGAATCTCACCCCTGACCACGTCACCCAAAAACGATCAGTATCAGCAAATGCAATGAATAAACAAAAATAACGCCATCACGATCCTGAACATATTTGTTTTTCTCTGCAAAGGGATTTCGGTTGAGAAGCCCAAAAGGGTTGTATTGAAATGAGGAATTGGTATTTCATTTGCCTTTGAAGCCGTAATTAGCTAAGAGAGGTTGACATTCAATTTTACAACAGCCATTACAATAAAGCACGGGAACGTTGAAATGCTAGGTTGCTCATCAATAATAGAATTCCCTGAATTACATGGTCCTTGGCCACCCTTGAGGGACGGAGGCATCCATTCCCATCTTCCTCCTTACCCCATTAATTCAATTAGTCCATCCTGAAGTAAGGCTGTATATAGTAACGACTTCTGGGACCAGTGTCAAGATCGCTTATCGGGAATGGCCAACTAAAAATATTTCAAAACAGAGACTTAATGACATCTAAAATTGGAGGAGATTCTTGGCTCCCTGGTTCTAATGACCCTTGTAATCAGAGGGCCATTAGGTATCCCCGGGACAGTAAATATTTCTCCAATTCAATCTAGAAGTCCAGGAACGATTTGCATGGGTTTTGAGTGCCAAGAAACGGTCGAGAACCTCTGACCTCAGTTATCCAACTGCAGCTTTCTTGTATCAGCATAAATAGGGCAAGCAGCTGTTTTGGATACCTTCAAGCTGTGAGTTGGAGCCTTGAAGAGGTAAAAAAATGATTATAGTAATCCTTCCTTCCTTCCCTCCCTTTCTCCCTTCCTTCTTTCCCTTCCTTCCTTCCTTTCCTTCCTTCCTTCCTTCCTTTCCTTCCTTCCTTTTTCCTTCCTTCCTTCCTTCCTTCCTTCCCTCCCTCCCTCCCTCTCTCCCTCCCTCCCTCCCTTTCTCCCTCCCTCCTCCCTCCCTCCCTCCCTCCCTCCCTCTCCCTCCCTCCCTCTCTCTCCTCCCTCCCTCTCTCCCTCCTTCCCTCCTTCCTTCCTTCCTTCCTTCCTTCCTTCTTTCCTTCCTTCCCTTCCTTCCTTCCTTCCTTCCCTTCCTTCCTTCCCTCCCTCCCTCCCTCTCTCCTCCTCTCCCTCCCCCTCCTCCCTCCCTCCCCCTCCCTCCTCTCCTCCCTCCCTCTCTCCCTCCCTCCCTCTCCCTCTCTCCTTCCTCCTTCCTTCCTTCCTTCCTTCCTTCCTTCCTTCCTTCCTTCCTTCCTTCCCCTTCCCTCCCTCCCTCCCTCCCTCCCTCCCTCCCAGAGTTCATTACTGAAGTAGTAATACAGTTTACCCAAATATCAGCGCTCCATCACTGTGTGCCAAAGTGGTCCAGGGATTTGCAACTTAATTGCTGGCACTTAGTTTATATTGTATTATCCAAATGGCTAGAATGGTAAATCCTATGCTAATCTTTTCTTCCTAACATTTTCCTTCAAGTTTGGGCGTCTCCATTTTTCCTTCTCAGATCAACCAAGTTTTTATCCATTAGTTGACATAGGAATTGACCAACTAGCTTGCTACCCAAGCTTGACATCATGGATTGAGAGAGAGTGACAAGCCCAAGTCACCCAGCCAGCTTTCATGCCTAAACCAGGACTAGAACTCACCATCTCCTGGTGATCAGCCCATACACACACACACACACACAGACAGACACACACAATCTAATATAAATTATAATATAAAAATAGTAAATTGTGGATATAAAAATATCCAGTATTTTTCTTACTGGTTTGTTTTAACAATATACCGTGGAATTATGGTTTACTCCTAGGTGATTGAAGTAACTCCAGAGAAATGTGAACGAAGTAAATCTAATGCAATGATTGTGAGGCGCTGGATACAGACCCGCAAAACCGTGCTTTAGTTGTGACTGTGTACAGCCACAGTTCCCCTCCTTGTTTCCTTCTTTAGTGTTTCTCTGCTGCCTTCAGATCCAGCTTTCGACAAAACCGGGCAACGACGACAAGACGTAACACACATCAAGAAAATCTACTCTACTCGGCACTTAAAACCTCTGAATCAATACATATTGCAGAGTGACAGAGCTATTGCTAAAACCGCAAGCTCCAATAAAATCCACTTTGGTAGAGACTAAAGAAAAATGGACCAGAAGTGAAAACTCATATTGGATTGCTTCTGCTCCTTTTTCCTTAGGGGCCTGCTCAGTTCCAGCCACCTTAATAACAAACTGCATCACTGTCTGGTTTGCGGGTAGCAGAACCTCAGATAGAAGGTCCGCACAGAGAGTGGTAAGGACAGCTGAGAAGATTATAGGAAGCTCACTTCCCCTTATTCAGGACACGGCCTACAAGTGCTTACATGTGCTTAGAGCTCGGAGCATTGTTAGAGACCCCACACACCCACTTTGTGGTCTGTTTCTGTTGCTCCCCTCTGAGAGGAGGTTTCGAAGTATTTATAGCAGGACTACCCGATTCTGTAATAGCCTTGATCCCTATGCCATCCGTCTGGTAAACTCGCAAGATTCGTTTTTCTCACCATGTATATATGTATACATCCGAACTAGATCATGTTTTTTCTCTTCCATTCCATTTCATATTTTCTATTCTGTTCTGTTCTGTTCCTTTCCGTTCTGTTCCATTCCATATTTTCTATTCTATTCTATTCTATTCTATTCTATTCTATTCTATTCTATTCTATTCTATTCTATTCTATTCTATTCTATTCTATTCTATTCCATTCCATTCCATTCCATTCCATTCCATATATTCTATTCTATTCTGCTCTGTTCTGTTCTGTTCTGTTCTGTTCGATTCCATTCGATTCCATTCGATTCCATTCCATATTTTCTATTCTATTCCACTCCATATTGTTATTGTGCTGTGCACACCCCCTGCTTATATAGCTAGTCCTCATCTTACGAATACAATTGAGCCCAATATTTATGTTGCTAAGTGAGACATTTCTTCAGTGAGTTTTGCCCCATTTTATGACCTTTCTTGTCACAGTTGTTAAGTGAGTCACTGTAATTGTTAGGTTTGTAGCCCGGTTGTTAAGTGAATCTGGCCTCCCCCTTGACTTGGCTTGTAAGAAGGTGGTTCCTTGCAACCAATGACTTTGGGTGAACGATCCAGATTGCATCCTTTTACACGTCTTGAACACTGTCGTGATTCCTCACCAGCCAGTGGATCTGGCAGCTGAGTCTGAGGTATCAGAGGAGGAGGAGGGGCCTGGAGTGACATCAGAGTCAGAGGAAGGCTCTGAGGAGCTCCAAGACTTACAGTCGAACGAGGAGCCTGGTCTCTCCACTCATGCTCAGGCTGAGACACAGCTGTGCTGGGAGCCTGAGTTGGACAGTGATGAATCACAGCTGGGAGATATCCAGGATGCACGAATGCTCAGGCAAGAGAAGCAAGTAGGACAGAGGGATGCAATGGGGTGGCTCCAAAGGCAAAAGAGAAGGCATTAGGAAGCCACGCCTTGGCTGAATTATAAAAGGGAAGGTGTGGGAGGTGTTGGTGGCCGAAGGCAGCCGTTCGTGTTGAGGATCGAGTTTCTGTGGACTGTGTTTGTTTGCCTCGGACATTGACTCAGGTCTGTGAATAATAACAGGGGATTGGTTTTTTCCTGCAGTTCCAGCCTGCTTGTTGGAAGAGGGTTTCTCCTTGTGAGCTTAACAAGGACTCAAGTAGACTGGGACAGAACAAACACAAACTATCCTATCACACCACTGCATGGACCCGCAGCCCCAGTAGGCAGTCCATTCGGTTCTGTTTTTCTCGCATTAAAACGCTACACCAAGAAGGAATTTCTCGAGAAGAGGCTGCTTAAAAAAGAAGGGAGGTTTCTGAAACCTGGCTACCGAAAGACATTTTGGGATGATTGCATTTTGAAACCGCGCCTATTAGGGGAAGTTATTTAAAAAGAGAAATGAACTTTCTTTAGGGGAATTTACATTTTCAAAGCCCGCTTTAGGGAAATTTACATTAAAAAAAGAAGAGCGCTGGGGAAATTTGCATGAAAACCCACATCGATTAGGAGAAATCATATACGGAAACTGAATGCCGAATATGCAGAAAGCATTACAAATGACAAACACATGGAGACTGTTAATTGCATTTTCCCCCCACTTGGGGGGAATTTCCCCCCCCAAAACTTCTGAGAAGATTCCCTTACTAATGCAAACAGTAAAACAGACTGGATTTATACCAGTCTCCAGTGGTAACTACAAAGGGGTGTGTTTGTCAAGGTAATGTCAAATAATAATAATAATAATAATAATAATAATAATAATAATAATAATAATAATAATAATAATAATAATAATAATAATAATAATAATAATAATAATAATAATAATAATAATAATAATAATAATAATAAGTTGGAGGGACCTTGGAGGTCATCTAGTCCAACCCCCTGCTCAGGCAGGAAACCCTATACCATTTCAGACAAATGGCTGTCCAATCTCTTCTTAAAAACTTCCAGTGTTGGAGCATTCACCGCTTCTGGAGGCAGGTGGTTCCACTGGTTAATTGTTCTCACTGTCAGGAAATATTTCTCCTTAGTTCTAGGTTGCTTCTCTCCTTGATTAGTTTCCATCCGTTGCTCCTTGTCCTGTCTTCAGGCGCTTTGGAGAATAGCTTGACTCCCTCTTCTTTGGGGCAGCCCCTGAGATATTGGAACACTGCTATCATGTCCCCCCTCGTCCTTCTCTTCATTAAACCAGACATACCCAATTCCAGCATTGTTCTAAGCCACGGGTCGGCAACCCGCGGCTCCGGAGCCGCATGCGGCTCTTTGATGGATCACCTGCGGCTCCGGAGCCTCCGCCGCAATTTTGGGCAGCGCATGCGCACGTGCGCGGGCGGGTGCGCACGCGCGAACGGGTGCGCGGGCGCATGCGCGAGCGGGTGCGCATGCGCGAGCGGGCATGCGCAGGGTGCGCACATGCACGCATGCGCGGACGGGCATGCGCGGGCGGGCGCGCATGCGCGGGCGGCGCGGCTCCCAGGGGTTTTTTTTTTTAGGGAAACGGGTCCGTGCGGCTCGTTGGATGCTTCGGCTGGCCGACCCATGTTCTAAGCGTTCTATTTCACACACACTGTATTCCTGATGAGGATCATTCCGGCTTATTTGTTAAAATAGGTGAGTGGGTGGGATCTGTAACAACAACAATAACAACAACAACAACCTCTGGACTAACACATCTAGAAACGTTTTCTCTATGGAAAACAATCCATCTGAGTTCAAGGAACACAGGACTGGAGCCATATTTAAGTAATTTATTTATTTCGGGATCCAATCTGGGTTGGCATACAAGAACAAATAAATAAATAAAATTTATTTATTTGTTCTTGTATACAGTCCATTATTTATGTATTTATTTCCCACCATTATTGTTTTGACAAATAACTCAAGGTGGTGAATGTATCTAACACACCGCCGTCCTCTTATTTTCTCCACAACAACCACTCTGGGCTTTTATTAGTAAGGCAGGATTAGAATTCACTGTCTCCTGGTGATTGGCCAAAGTCATCTAGCCAACTTTCATTCCTAAGGCAGGACTAGAACTCACAGTCTTCTGGTGATTGGCCCAAAGGCACCCAGCCAGCTTTCATGTCTAAGGCAGGACTAGAACTTACCGTCTCCTGGTGATTGGTCCAAGGTCACTCAGTTGGCTTTCATGCCTAAAGCAGGACAAGAACTCATTGTTTTCTGGTGATTGGCCCAAAGGCACCCAGTCATGTTGAAGGTGGAACTAGAACTCACTATCTTCTGGTGATTGGCCCAAAGGCACCCAGCCAGCTTTCATGCCTAAGGCGGGACTAGAATTTACTGTCTTCTGGTGATCGGCCCAAAGTCCACCAGTAAGCTTTCACGCTTAAAGTGGGACTAGAACTCACCCTCTCCTGGTGATTGGCCCAAAGTCACCCAGTTGGTTTTCATGATTAAGGTAGGACTTGAATTCAAGATCTACCTCTTTCTAGTTTGCTGCCCTAACTACTAGACCAAACTCTGCCCAAACAGTTGAAAAAAAGGATCAAACCCCAATAAAATATGTGTTTTGCCCAATGAGCAGCAGAGCAAGTAAGGTTTGAGGTTGCCCTGAGATTTATTTGGAAACTGAGAAATTAATGTGGAGCAGCTTTAAAGGAACGTTGGCCAGGAATCTTTACCAACTATGCTTTTATAAGAAAAAAAAACACCTTATATTTGCTCAGTGTTAGATGAATCACTGGTTTGCATTAAGGTCATATTGTCAATTGTCCAGAAAAAGAAACTCCTGGAACATGATTTTACCAAGAGTATAATACTTTACTGAAAATTTACATTGCCACAAAAGAAGAGAAACCAGCTCTAGTTTTCCTGCTCAAAAGCTTAATCAAACAATAGATTCCCTCATCTCCACCCACTGGGTGTTCACATTGTCCAATAATAATACTTCTTGTTATGGGAAAAGTCCACTTTTCCATCGAGCACCTACGTTAGTGACCTTGGCATTCTTGCAAGCGCTCAAACATGCCTCGGTTGCCTAGATACCACCCTTCCCAGCTTTGCATTCAACTCCACAATCTTCTTAAGCTGTGAGAAAGGGAGAAAATGTAGGTGACATGTAGGGCGAATCCATCTTGACACATGTGATCATGCCAACCTTACCCTGAAGGTGATCATTCCAATAAAAGTGAATATCTGTAGCTCAGGGATGAACTGTGGAGCAAAACAAAAAAACAACAACAACACACAGATAAGCAGGGATTAAGACCAGACAAACAGTCAAGCAGAAAACAATATCCTAATCAAGAAACTACCAAGGAGAAAAAGCAATTCAATGTATGTGCCAAGTGTTCGTGTAGTCCTTGATTTACGGCTGGTCGTTTAACAACTATTCAGAGACAATTTGGAAAGAGAGGGTCATAAAACCCATCCACCTGTCACAAAACATCATGCCACCCTCCCTACAGTCACACGACCACATTTTGAGCACTTGGCAACTAGTCCACATACGAAGAACGGCTGCGCGACTTGGGTTTGGCTAGTCTAAAGAAAAGAAGAAATAGGGGAGACATGATAGCAGTGTTCCAGTATTTGAGGGGCTGCCACAAGGCAGAGGGGGTCAAGTTGTTCACCAGAGCATCAGAGGGCAGGACAAGAAACAATGGTGGGAAACTGATCAAGGAGAGAAGCAATCCGGAATTAAGGAGAAACTTCCTAGCAGTGAGGACAATTAACCAGTGGAACAGAAGTTGCCTTCAGAAGTTGTGGGTGCTCCATCACTGAAGATTTTAAAGAAAAGATTGGACAACCATTTGTCTGAAATGGTGTAGGGTCTCCAACTTGAGCAGGGGGCTTGGGCTAGAAGACCTCCAAGGTCCCTTCCAGCTCTATTCTGATTGATAGTAACTGCATTCTACCATTAGCAGAGTTCCATGGGTGTTCTGTGCAAGAGTAAGCATAGCTAACTGAAGCTGGTCATTGATCTCTCAGACTAGAAGGGTTGGGAAAAGAGAGAGAGAGAGAGAGAGAGAGAGAGAGAGAGAGAAAGAGAGAGAGAAAGAGAAAGAAAGAGCACACGAGAGAGAGAGAGAGACAGAGAGAGAGAGAGAGAGAGAGAGAGAGAGAGAGCACACGAGAGACAGAGAGAGAGACAGAGAGAGAGAGAGAGAGACAGAGAGAGAGAGAGAGAGAGACAGAGACAGAGACAGAGACAGAGACAGAGAGAGACAGAGAGAGACAGAGAGACAGAGAGAGACAGAGAGAGACAGAGAGAGAGAGAGACAGAGAAGACAGAGAGAGACAGAGAGAGACAGAGAGACAGAGAGAGACAGAGACGACAGAGAGACAGAGAGAGGACAGAGAGACAGAGAGACACAGAGAGAGACAGAGAGAGACAGAGAGACAGAGAGAGACAGAGAGACAGAGAGACAGAGAGCAGAGAGAGACAGAGAGAGACAGAGAGAGACAGAGAGAGACGAGAGACAGAGAGAGACAGAGAGACAGAGAGACAGAGAGACAGAGAGAGACAGAGAGAGACAGAGACAGAGAGACAGAGAGAGACAGAGAGAGACAGAGAGAGCAGAGAGACAGACAGAGCGAGAGAGACAGAGAGACAGAGAGGAGACAGAGAGAGACAGAGAGACAGAGAGAGACAGAGAGAGACAGAGAGACAGAGAGACAGAGAGAGACAGAGAGACAGAGAGAGACAGAGAGAGACAGAGACAGAGAGAGACAGAGAGACAGACAGAGAGACAGAGAGAGACAGAGAGACAGACAGAGAGAGACAGAGAGACAGAGAGAGGACAGAGAGGACAGAGAGAGACAGAGAGAGACAGAGAGAGACAGAGAGAGAGAGAGACAGAGAGAGACAGAGAGAGACAGAGAGACAGAGACAGAGAGAGACAGAGAGAGACAGAGAGACAGAGAGAGACAGAGAGAGACAGAGAGACAGAGAGAGACAGAGAGAGACAGAGAGACAGAGAGAGACAGAGAGACAGAGAGACAGAGAGAGACAGAGAGAGACAGAGAGACAGAGAGAGACAGAGAGAGACAGAGAGAGACAGAGAGAGATGATGCTTCTTGAATGGAGTATGACATCCTTGTCCTGTTTATCCCTTCCTGATAGCACCCAGGAATTGATTTCAATTAAAATGTAAAGGACAGAGAAATGGAACCCAATCAATTCTCAGTAGCATTTCCACACAAAGCTTCACCCCAAATCTGCCGTGGGCAGAGAAGGATGAATACAAATGGGTTTCTCTTCATTGCTTTGAGAAGCTCATCAAATCCCCAAATGTCCTTCTAAGTCTTTCAATTAACCTACATGGCTCTCAGACATTATCCTTGACCTCTCCTGAATTAATATGCAGATTGGAACATAGTTATTGTATTATCTGAGGAGACCTGGGAGCTGACCCTTAATAACTTTTCTCCTTGGCAACCAAGTCTTTTTTTGATGAATGACCTACTAGAGTCAACAGATCATCATTGCCTTTGGTTCCCAGGGACATTTGCAGGCACATTCTCAATAGTAAAGAAAGAAACTAAGTTTTTTATGGTAGCAGTCATCCAATATTTGAGGGCGGCTGTCACAGAGAAGAGGGGTCGACCTATTCCAAGTGTAAGGCCACACTTGGAATCCTGCATCCAGTTTTGGTCACCAGGATGTAAAAAAGATGTTGAGACTCTAGAAAAAGTGCAGAGAAGAGCAACAGAGATGATCAGGGGACTGGAGGCTAAAACATATAAGGAACGGTTGCTGGAATTGGGTATGTCTAGTTCAATGAAGAGAAGGATCAGGGGTGACATGGTAGGGGGTCAATTTATGCTCCAAAGCACCTGAGGGCAGGACTAGAAGCAACGGATGGAAACTAACCAAAGAGAGAAGCAACCTAGAACTAAGGAGGAATTTCCTGACAGTGAGAACAATTAATCAGTAGAACAACCTGCCTCCAGAAGTTGTGAATGCTCCATCATTGGAAGTTTTTATGAAGAGATTGGGCAATGATTTGTCTGAAATGGTATAGGGTATATGGCATGGGCTCGGACTAGAAGACCTCCAAGGTCCCTTCCAACTCTGTTATTCTATTCTATTCTATTCTATTCTATTCTATTCTATTCTATTCTATTCTATTCTATTCTATTCTATTCTATTCTATTCTATTCTATTCTATTCTATTCTATTCTATTCTATTCTATTCTACTTATCAAGGAGAGAACCAACCTAGAAATAAGGAGAAATTTCCTGATACTGAGAACAGTTAATTAATGGAACGGCTTGGCTTCAGAAGTTGTGGGTGTCCAACACTGGAGGTTTGCAGGAAGAGACAGGACAACCATTTCTCCAGAATGCTTTAGAATATCCTGCTTGAGCATGGGGTTGGACTAGAAGACCTCCGAAGCCCCTTCCAACTTTGTTATTAGACTTCCCATTGAAACCTTATGCAAAATCTATACACAGATCAGGAAGCCAGCGTCTACCCACAACGTAGTTCTAAGGGTGGAAACAGAACCTGTAATGCTGAGTTGGGAAGAAAAAGAGAGGGAAAGACCTTTGAGAGTTGGTTTCCTTTTCCTTTCGAGGCCCAACTAAACCCTTGCAACAAAACAACCTGTTGAAGAAGCATTGACTGGGAAACAGAGCTGAAGATGAGATTATAAACAGAGCAGCTAGTTCCCAGCAGCATTCGTCCCCCTGCCGGGCCATTACAGACCAAGGCTGAGCATTTAGGTAAACATAACAGCCACCATCTCTTGCCACTGAGAGCTAAGTATCAGATATTCTCTTTACTGATTGAAATGATTTTAATCCCACCTTGCAGGAGAACTGTGAGGCCTTCAAGAAGTAATCTGAAAAACAAGCAATGGTGACAGGTATAATATACTTCCTCCCAATGCAGATCGTTGAGCACGCAAAGGAAGTACCATTTGACAGAGGAGAATGAATAGTCTAGAATATTCAGGTGATACTATAGGTCAGACATGTCAAACACAAGACCCATGGGCCCCTGCCGCACTGGCCCCCTGTCCACCCTAGCCTGGCCAGGCATCCCCTTGGTGCACGCACAGGAGGCAGTGAGCATGCAGGCGCTGACAGTGTCCGGCAGCATCCACAGCCCACACAGCACAGGGGGGTCTGAGCACTGCAAACACTGGGCCAGTTTTCCAAGCAGCAGGCGCTGCAGTAGCACCAGCAGCAGGCGGAGGCAGAGGTGCAGTGGGAGGCATGTGATCTGGCCCGCCAGATGCGCCTGCTCCATTCCACTGTCTGTCTTTGCTTGCCCAGGGCTGGGACAGGGCAGGTGGCCGTGCGGCTGCCAGGTGTGGCTGGTGGGGCCAGATCGTGTGCCTCCCTCCATGCCTCTACCTCCACCTGCTGCTGGTGCCACTGCCGTGGAGTGAGGCAAGGCAAGACAGGTGGCGGGGCAAGGGTGGTGCCACGCTATGGCATCTGTGTGTTTGGCCCATGCCATCCAACGTCATCCTCCAGCGAGCGTCCTGGGAGCTCAAGGGCTCGGTGCCCACTGCCCAGGGCCCCACACAGCCTGTGCTGCCATCCGGGGGCCCTCCCATGTGGCCCAAGAGTGTTGGTGAGGATCCTCTGGTGGATCAGGCCCTGGAGCCCACCCTCTCTGCCAGAAACTCCTGGATCCCCCCCAGCCTCACTTGGGCCCACACAGGCACCCTCTGAGGTGAGCGACATCGAGCTGGCCATGTCCACCCCAGCCACACCCACCCAAACAGTTCAGAAGTGGTTTGCCATTGCCTCCTTCCTAGGGCTGCAGGACTGACTGGCCAGGACCGCCCAGCTTGTTTCGTACCTCAGGCAGGCCTAGAACTCACGATCTCCCGGTTTCTAGTGTGGTGTGTTGTTCCTGGTCTTCAGAATTCCTTTCTTCCGGAGTCCAACAATTTCCTCCGAAGTCACTATCACATCTGAATTCTTGGCTCTTTCCCCCCCCCCTTTTTGATGAAAACAAGCCATTAGCAGCTCACTTGTCTCAACAGTGGAAAGCATGAGATGCATAATGAGAGAAACTGAATTTCCTTGCCCGGAGAAGAGCAATTGGCATCATTTCCCCATATTCAAAGTCGGACAACATGGCTCCAATTTTCTTCCTTTCATCCTACAGCAAATAATTCAGATGTTTCCTCCTCCCTTAATTATGCTTTTCTGTTTGTGACGAGAGGGAAATCATTATCCGATGCTCTATTGGCTAAATTCTTCTTTTTAACATCTGTGGAACTGAGAGATTGTGTCGACATACACACTGTGGGTCTCCCGCAATGACAGCGCCAGAGGATGCTGCGGTTGGGTGTTTGTCAAGTCAAAATTTCTAACTCCTGCTGTTCCCCTTTAGCAAAGATTTACCTGGCCCTTGAACTGCAAGGCGATCAAACCGGTCAGTCCTGGAGGAGATCAACCCCGACTGCTCTTTAGAAGGCCAGATACTGAAGTTGAAACTCAAGGACTTTGGCCACCTAATGAGAAGGAAGGACTCACTGGAGAAGAGCCCGAAACTGGGAAAGATTGAGGGCAAGAGAAGAAGGGGACGACAGAGAATGAGGTGGCTGGATGGAGTCCCTGAAGCAGGAGGCGTGAGCTTCAATGGACTCCAGAAGATGGTAGAGGACAGGAAGGCCTGGAGGAACGTTGTCCGTGGGGTCGCGATGGGTCGGACATGACTTCGCAACTGACAACAACAACCTGGCCCTCCTCTCTTATACCAGTGGCAACTGGTTGAGAAGAAAGAGAGGGCACTTGATGTATGCACATGTTTAAAAATTTGATAATATTTTCCCTTGCCTAAACTCCAGGGCATAACTGGTATTTTCTTAACTGTTAGTGTCCTGAGAAGAGCAACAAAGATGATAAAGGATCTGGAGGCTAAATCATACGGTGAATGGTTGAGGAAGCTAGGTGTGTCTAGACTATTGAAGAGAAAGTTTAGGGGGACATGATAACTGTCTTCCAGTACTTGAAGGGGTGTCACAAAGAAGAGAGGATTGGCCCCACTAGAAGGGAGGACAAGAAGTAAAATGGGTGGAAGCTCCTCAAATGGAGATCTAACCTAGAAGGATGTCCATGGAGATTCTCAGTCATCCAGGTCATAGTTATCCCAAAGATGCTTTTTCAGGAGGCAACTGGACGTTCTTGTTTTTCTTTGAAGACATTCCACTCCAAGAAGACCAAAGTAATTTCTTGAAATTCTATTCCCCATAAATTCTTCTTCTCTGCTCCCAAAACTGTAACAAGGTTTATTCAAAGAAATGTTGCGTTATGCATTCATGGTGTTAAGCAGCGATTTATAGTTTTAATGTTTTCTTTTGTTTGTCTTGACCTAAAAATATCACTTACAGAATATTTGCTGATAGGAAGCTGCAGAAATGCCACGAAGAAAATGAAACATCTCCTGCAATTTTCCCCCCACTCCTTCTGCTCAACTAGATTGAAAGACGATTTGCTTACAAACAGAACAGAACAGAGCAGAACAGAACAGAACAATAGAGCTGGAAGGGACTTTGGAGTTTTCTAGTCCAACACACAAGCAGGATACCCTATATGATTTCAGACAAATGGGTGTCCAGTCTTTTCTTGAAAACCTGCAGTAATGGAGCTTCCACAACTTCTGGAGGCAAGTTATTCCACTGTTCTAACTGTCAGGAAATTTCCCCTTAGTTCTTAGGTTGCTTCTCTCCTTGGTTAGTTTCCATCCGTTGCTTCTTGTCCTGCCTTCAGGCACTTTAGAGAATAGCTTGACTCCCTTTTCTTTGTGGCAGCCCCTGAGATATTGGAACACTGCTATCATGTCACCCCTGGTCCTTCTTTTCACTAGGCCAGACATACACAATATGATGTTTCTTTGAAATAAGAAGAGAATTGCAGTGAAATTTTGTTGCTGGAGCATGGTGTTTCCACACTTACTTGACTAGGAGAGAGTCAAACATTAGGTGTAAATCTCTCCTCTGTCCTTGGAGCATAGCATCAAGATCAGAGGAAGGGATAAGTGCCACTATATTGCACTGGTGAGACCACCCTTGGAATGCTGTGTCCAGTTCTGGCCACCACGAGACAAAAAAGATGCTGAGTCCCTCGAAAGAGTGCAGAGAAGAGCAACAAAGATGATCAGGGGTCTGGAGGCTAAATCTGTTGAAGAATGGCCAAGGGAATTAGATATGTTTAGTCTAATGAAGGGAAGGCTTAGGAGAGACATGATAGCTGCCTTCCAATATTTAGAATAGAATAGAATAGAGTAGAGTAGAGTAGAGTAGAGTAGAGTAGAGTAGAGTAGAGTAGAGTAGAGTAGAGTAGAATAGAATAGAATAGAATAGAATAGAATAGAATAGAATAGAATAGAATAGAATAGAATAGAATCTGGAAGGGACCTTGGAGGTCTTCTAGTCCAGCCCCCTGCTCAAGCAGGAGAACATATACCGTTTCAGACAAGTGACTGTCCAGTCTCTTCTTAAAAATCTCCAGTGATGGAGCGTCCACGATTTCTGGGGGTAAGCTGTTCCACTGGTTGATTGTCCTCACTGTCAGGAAGTTTCTTCTTAATTCCGGGTTGAAGCACTGTCACAGAGAAGATGAGATCAACTCATTCTCTTTAGCACTTGAGGGCAGGAGAAGAAGCAATGAATGGAAGTTCATCAGAAAGAGATCCAACTTGGAAATAAGGAGGAATTTCCCGACAGTGAAAACAATTAATCAACAAAATAGCTTGCCTCCTGGAGTTGTGGGTACTCCATTAGGTTTTTCTTAGTTTTGCATCCTGAGATAAATTGAAATAAATACCAAATTTAAAAAAACGTCCACACCCTCATCTTCACTCTCTTCCTTCTGGCAATATTTGATGGGCTGCCACAAGGAAGAGGAGGCAAAGTTGTTTACCAAAGCACCTGTAGACAGGAGAAGAAACAGTGGATGGAAACTAATCAAGGAGTGAAGCAACCTGGAATTAAGGAGAAACTTCCTAACAGCGAGGACAATTAACCAGTGGAACCATTTGCCTCCAGAAGTTGTGGGTGCTTCATCACTGGAGGTTTTTAAGAAGAGACTGGATAGTCACTTGCCTGGAATGGTATAGGGTCTCTTGCTTGACCTCCAAAGTCCCTTCCAACTCTGTTACTGTTACTTTTTCTAGCTCACATTTGAACATTTGAAAATGTTCTGCCATGTTAGCAAATTGGTAGCAAGCTTCAACATAGGTTTCATTACTTGATTGCACAAAGTCTCTGTCTTCCTATGAGAAGAAAACTTCGGATAACTTTCTTAACAAGGGAGAAAATTAAAGAAGGACCAATAAGGAAGTTCCATTCTTGCAAGAGTTAAAGACAAGTGAATATATACAGTATAGGGAGCCTGAATAATCCGTGCACCAGAAGAATCAAACTGGATCTACAAAATCATATTTTTTCAAGGACACCCACAGCAAGACAATTTTTCCAAGGTCCCATTCAATCCAATGATTTTATGTGTTAGAAATTCTGTTTATATAAAGCATCACAGAGCAAACAAGGAGTACAGTCACCATGTGCTTTACTGCTCAATAGCAGTATATTAACTGTAACAGGAAACAGGAAACTCTACTTAAAACAAAAGAGCATAGAGTACAGTATATCATAGATCCAAACTTGTAAATAGTGCCATCTGCTGGCCGAATAGTAGTTGTTGCATAGAAATACATTCCAACAATGAATTCCAACATTATGGGTTCCTACTAAAAGTTCTCAAAGCAGGGCTTAGCAATATTAAGCAAAGGAGCACCCTCTACCCATTTAAAATAGCACAGAATTGATCTGAGAACTGCAACATCAGGAAAAAAATGAATCATATTTAGTCTACAGCCTCTTCAAGAAAAGTCCTACGGCCCATCAAACTCAGTGGCATTTAAGGAAAGAGGTCCAAGATAATGGTCCAAGTTAGTAAAGGTCAAGTGCTTGCTAAACAGAACGGTTTGACCTGTTTGCCCGAACAGATTGTGCCAATTGGTGCAGTTGGGTAGTTTTAGACTTCAGATTTAATTACTTTTCTTTGGATGGTACCATCCTTTATTTCACATTATAATTTTGCAAGCTTTGGTCTGATGCCTTCTTGCTTCTTCTTCTCAACGTTGCATTAAATTTGTACCAACGGACCATGCTAAAAGACTGTGAGTGGAAAATTGCAGAAAAATGGAGTAACCCTCCAAGAAATATATTGCTAATGCAAAAATTAGCAGGCCTGAGGGGCAAGTCTCTAATCTAACACCTAAATCATGTGAAGTATTAATACCGCTTTATAAAGAAAGCCTTAGTAAGACCGCACCTGGAATACTGCATCCAGTTTGGTCACCACGTTACAAAAAAGATGTTGAGACTTTGGAAAAAGTGTAGAGAAGAGCAACTAGGATGATTAAAAACCTGGAGACAAAAACACGGTTTGAGAACAGTTGCAGGAACTGGGTATGGCTAGCCTAGAGGAAAGAAGGACGAGGGGGGACATGATAGCAGTATTCCAGTATTTGAGGGGCTGCCACAAAGAGGAGGGGGTCACGTTATTCTCCAAAGCACCAGAGGGCAGGACGAGAAACGATGGTTGGAAACTGATCAAAGAGAGAAGCAACCTGGAATCAAGGAGAAACTTCCTAACAGTGAGGACAATTAACCAGTGGAACAGAAGTTGCCTCCAGAAATCGTGGGCGCTCCATCACTGGAGATTTTTAAAAAGAGGCTAGACAGTCACTTGTCTGAGATGGTATAGGTCAGGGGTCGGCAACTTTAAACACTGTGAGAACAATAAATAAATGGAATGAGTTGCCTTCAGAATTTGTGGGTGCTCCCACACTGGAGTCCCAAAGGTGCTCTTCCAAAAGGCAACTGGACTTTCTTGGGGTTTCCCCCCCCCTTGAAAGGGTTTCGATTCTCATTCAAGAAGATTCTTCAGTTCTGACCGAATGCTGGGATAGGACTTATTCTCCACCATTCAGTGAGAAGTGAAGAAGCTTCTTGGATGAGAAGCAAAACATTTTCAAGAACCACCCCCCCAAAAAAAGTCCAGCTGCCTTGAATGATTGAGAATCTCCATAGAGATCCATCCCTGGAAGTTTTAAAGAAGACACTAGACAGCCATTTGTCTGAAGTGTTGTAGGGTTTCCTGCTTGAGCAAGGGGTTGGACTAGAAGACCTTCAAGGTCCCTTCCAATTCTGTTATTCTGTTATTGGCTCCTGGATAACCTTCACAGATTAGTACAGATATTCCTCTCTGCCTTTAAAATATACTCTAGTATCTAATATGATCCCTTCCTTTCTATCCACTCCATTATTCCCTATTTGAGGGTTTCTCCCATCATGCTTCGTGCTTTTTTTACCCAGCAGGCAAAAAAAAAAGGCATTCAAATCCATTCATTTTGGGTTAAAAGTACATTTCAAAAGATGTCCCCATTTATTTCTCCCCTCTGCGGCTGAAAAGCACGCTAGGTTTACCACGGGCGTACAGTCGCCAGTTCTATCCCTTTATAATGTCTTCTGTCACTGGTTTCATCAGATTCCATCTCAAATTGAGTTAATGATATATTTTAATAGCGGGCCATTTCCACGTTAGCAAGATTTAGAGTTTTTAAAAGTTGTCCAATCCTTGTGGCTCGGAAACGACTGTAATGAGGACCAGGACTCAACTTTGGTTCTTAGGAAACATACAATCTTGTATAGGTCTGTTTAGAAGTAAATTCCACTGAATTTCAAAGGGATGATTGCCTATTAAATAAAGGTAGGATTTCAGCTCCTATACATCTCTCTTCAAATTGATGCAAAACGGTGTTTTTAAAGCTCTTCTACTCATTTATAAATGGCTGCTCTGTCTAGTTGGTGCTCCAGACAATTGATGGATGTTCTCAGAAATTCCAAATACAATTTTGGGGACTGTTTGAGAGGCTGTTGGGCAAGAACATAGAATGATAGAGTTGGAAGGGACCTTGGAGGTCTTCTAGCCCAACCCCCTGCTTGAGAAGGAGACCCTATACCATTTCGGACAAATGGCTGTCCAGTCTCTTTTTGAAAGCCTCCAGTGATGGAGCACCCACAACTTCTGAAGTTGTCTAGTGTGTGTGTGTGTCATACTTGAGTCTCAAGATGGCGAATGGACTTCAATGCAATGGAAAAGAAAAAGAGACAATCAAAAAGCCAAACAAGAAACCAAACGACCAAACCAACATTTGACCAAGATTAACACTACACCAACAATCGAGCAATAAACAGTACTTCAGTCAAGGAATTACCAATTCAGACAAAGAATTAAATAGTGAACAACAATCTAATGAGGAACTACCAAGAAGGATCCCACCAACAATGAGAGGGAAAGCCACTAGTATACAAATAGAGACCCAACCTCACTTCTGACATTGATGATGTTACCTAGCTGGGTCATGAAACGTCTGCAAGAAAACAACCAAGCTCAGAGAGCACCAAGGACCCCACAGTTCTCCTTCTTCTCCTTCTCCTTCTCCTTCTCCTTCTCCTTCTCCTTCTCCTTCTCCTTCTCCTTCTCCTTCTCCTTCTCCTTCTCCTTCTCCTCCTCCTCCTCCTCCTCCTCCTCCTCCTCCTCCTCCTCTCTCCTCTTCTATGCAAATCCCTCTGCCTTCTAGCACTGATGATGTTCCCTAGTTGGGTCATGAAACATCGGCAAGAAACAACCAAGCCCAGAGATCACCAAGGACCCCACAGTCCTCCTCCTCCTCCTCCTCCTCCTCCTCCTCCTCCCCCCCTACCAGGTGAGTGAGACACCACCAGAGCTTTCTTAATTGGGTGTCTCTTTGCTTTGGCTCACACAGCCCGGCAGTTTTGTATATCCATCAGTGCCACACATCTCTTAATTAATCCCTCTGTAAGGACAGTATCTACAAATGGAACTAAATTAGGCACTTTGTGGCAGAATGAGAGCCAGATGTTTCTCTGCAGGATTAGTACAGCTCAACAGAAGTTTCCTTCAAGCTATTGAGCAGCTTTCTGGCTGGTGACTTCCCATATTACACACGCAATTTATATTTCTCAATTGCCAAATAGCCCATCCATATGGCCTGTTCAGGCAGATATACTATTCCCCTCTCTATTCACATACGGAAGTATTGCCACATCTGGGAAACTCTGGAGAGCAGTGTAATTTAGAGTTTTGTGTTGTTCTTTGCTTCCATTAAGTGCTGATCTGGGTTATTGGCCCAGATCTGAGAGCTGTAATAGATGCATCTCTGATGAAATATTCGATCTTGAAAGTTCAAGAGTCCTGGCAATCTTTGAAATAATAGAAAATACTTGTAGCTCAGGTTTTAGATTTTGGCAGTGGTTAGCTTATTTCATTATAGTTTCTGAATGTTTTGTTACCAAACTAGGTAATCTTGTCTCCCTATCTTATAAACATCTAATGTGCCACTGTGGGCAGTTGGTCGTGTGACTGGTTGTTTGTTTGAATATTTAAATTCTGAGCAGCTGATTGGTTCTCTTGTTGATTGGCAGTTTGAACAACAACAGCAACAGCAACAATAATAATAATAATAATAAGTTGGAAGGGACCTTGGAGGTCATCTAGTCCAACTCCCTGCTCAGGCAGGAAACCCTATACCATTTCAGACAAATGGCTGTCCAGTCTCTTCTTAAAAACTTCCAGTGTTGGAGCATTCACAACTTCTGGAGGCAGGTTGTTCCACTGGTTATTTGTTCTAACTGTCAGGAAGTTTCTCCTTAGTTCTAGGTTGCTTCTCTCTTGGATTAGGTTCCATCTGTTGCTTCTCGTCCTGCCTTCCGGCGCTTTGGAGAATAGCTTGACTCCCTCTTCTTTGGGGCAGCCCCTGAGATATTGGAACACTGCTATCGTGTCACCCCTAGTCCTTCTCTTCATTAAACTGGACAGACCCAATTCCAGCAACCATTCTTCATATGTTTTAGCCTCCAGTCCCCTAATCATCTTTGTTGCTCTTCTCTGTACTCTTTCTAGATTCTCAACATCTTTTTTTACATCGCGGTGACCAGAACTGGATGCCGTATTCCAAGTGTGGCCTTACCAAGGCCTTGTAAAGTGGTATTAACACTTCACGCGATCTTGATTCTATCCCTCTGTTAATGCAGCCTAGCACTGTGTTGGCTTTTTTGGCAGCTGCAGCACACTGCAGTACACTGGTCTGATTTCTTACATATTCATATGCTGGATCTAGATCAATTGCTTGTTAATTAAACACCAAAGGTCTTTCAAGTCTTTGGGCCACATCGGCAACGAACAACACCAGTTCGATTGGGAAAGGATGAAAATCATCGGCCATGCGAACACTCACCACACAGGTTAATTTATTTTGTACTCTACAAAAGGAGCAATTAACAAGCATATTGATAGAGATCCAGCATATGGACACGTAAGAAACCAGACCGTTCAAACTGCCAATCAACAAGAGAACCAATCGGCAGCTCAGAATTTAAATACAGCTCCAAACAAACAACCAATTGCACGACCAACTGCCTACAGTGGCACACAAGGCGTTTATAAGATAGGGAGGACAAGAACATCCTGCTGATGATGTTACCTAGTTTGGTAAAGAAACGTCCAGAAACCATATTGAAACAAGCTTGGAGAACAAACCACTGCCAAAGTCCTTACAATCATCTAAGATCATGGTTGTCAGCATTGTATGGATTTGGTTCAGAAGGCTGATCTTAGCTTACAAGTTCATTTTAGTTCCCGAATGTTTGGTTACCAGACTAGGTAACGTCATCAGCCGGACTTTGATACAAGTGTCTTGTCCTATTCCTCTTTAGCTTATATATGTCCTGTGTGCCGCTGTGGTCAGCTGGTCATGTGATTGGCTGTTCGTTTGGTGCTGTATTTAAATTCTGAGGAGCTGATTGGTCCCCTTATTGATTGCTCGTCTGAATGGTCTGGTTCCTTATGTGTCTGTAGGCTGGATCTCAATCAATATGCTTGTTAATTGCTCCTTTTGTAGAGCAGATTTCCCCAACTTTTGGGGAGGAGCAGGGGAAGGTGAGAAAGAAGGTTTTGTGTGTGTGTGTGTGTGTGGGGTGAATGCATGTATGTGTGCATGGACACCCATTGCTCCCACGAGTGGGGCTGCGAACGCCCGCAACGCTCGCGGCAACGTTTGAGTGGTGCTCTGTGCACATGGGCACACGTGTGCACCAGACATCCACTCACGCAGCCTGATGGCCCATAGGCTATGGTCCAGTAATGATCCGTGGACCACAGGCTGGGGGCCCCCATTGTAGAGTACCAGGTTTCAATAAATTCACGTGTGTGGCGAGCATGTCAACTCTGCAACGATATTAGCTGAAAGCCATTTTTCCCTTCGTTTTCGGTTGCCATAGAATTGGGGGGGGGGAGAATGTTTTATTTTAGACATAACAATAAATTGTTTCGTGGGAACCAAGGTCATTGCTAACTGTATTTTGGCTTCTGCAACTTTTGTTAGAAAGCCCACCTAAGTAGGTGTAGCGGGGTTGGCTGAAAGGCTTTGCAGGAGCCTGCCCAGGGAGAGGGAAGCTCGGACAGCTGCTGCTGGTTTTGGGCGCGGTGGGTGTGGATCAGGCAGAAGGAAAGAAAAAGGAGGAAAGAAAGGGGGTGAGGGTGGTTGCTGTTGCTGTTGTCAGAGAGAGACCAGGTGAAGTCGAAGAGGGATTTGAGGTTTTAGCTGATCCCTTTCTGTGAAAGAGAGGGAAGGAGAGAGTGAGAGAGAGTGAGAAGGTGGAATTTTACTGCTTTCTTTCACAGGGGGGATATCCTGAGCGGAGGCAAGAGAGAGAGTGAGGAGAGAGAAAGTTGCTGTGGTTGTTAAATTCAGATTTTAACAATAAAGGAAAGGGGGGAGGGTTTTTTGACACCGATGAGACCTGAGGCTGCGAGCGACGACAGAAGAGAAGGAGAGGCTGGTCGTTACTGCTTTGGACACTAGCGGCCATCCGAACTTTGGTTATTGTTACTTGTGCAAGTTATAGACATTGTGGGGAGTTGCCCTTGCGGGGCGAGCTGTTACTGCAGAACGCTGACTACCTTCGTTCGTGTTCCTATCGCTGCCTGGAGCCGGGGTTTTCCCCACCCCACTTGTTTCCAAATGGTCGCTGTGAAATTATTTGTTGCTATGACTGTCTGGGGCTGCTAAACACCATCACGCATTGACTATCGGGGCTAGGGGCTGGTCATCTTTGTTCCTGAAAGCCCCCCCCTTTGACGACGAGAGTCTGCCACCTCCTCACTTCGCGTGAGCTTCTGCTAGAAGAGACACTTTACTAACACCTTGAGAGCGCAGCTGCAGAGCGCGATGGAGGGGAGCGGGGCTGGGAGGGCCTGGGCTTTGGCGGCCTCTGAGGGGATAACGCTACATAGATAATTGAGGAATGTGATTTATGACATATTAATCGGGAGGGAAGTTTCACTTTGAAACTTAGTAACATTGGGAGGGGTGTTTCAGCTTTGGGTTCCCTTTTGAACGTGCCGATATTATGTAGCCAAATAAATATGTTCTTTAAGGAATTTAAATTTTGCCTTGGAGTTCTTTTGACTGGACTCCTCTATCGGAATCGTGACGGAGAGTTGGAGTGGCCGATGGTGTTCGTCCCTTCCCCATCGAACTGGTGTTGTTCATTGTGACCCAAAGTCTTGAAAGACCTTTGACCTTTAAGCTCTTGGCCCTCCAGGTAAATGACCAAAGGCCTCTTTACTACCTTGCTTGAGCACTAGATAGCAGCCAGAGAGAGCCACGTATTTATGTGCAGGATCTTTGCTCAGTTAACCAAGGACGGTCCTTCTGTCATTAATCTAAGGTCAGCGCCTTCTTTTGTTATCATAAACATCCTCCGTTCAGTTCAAAATGTCACTGCCTTTTACCAAACCGTCCGCAGCTCCTCACTTTTCTGAGGCTGCCCTTTGCAAGCGCCTTCTCAGCTGTCTGGAATGGCGCCCAATTCTGCTTCGCAGAGAAAGCATCTGTAATGAGAAAAAAAAAATTAATCCATACTTGTCAACTCATCTCTGATTACAGCACCAGCTCTTGAGGTTTCCAAGTTTCTGAGGTCAAGCTTATAAATATTTGTTGGCTTCATAGCTTTCCATGGGGGTTAGAAATGGCTTGATGGCATGTGAGGGGGCACATGGCATGGGTTTTGTAATTTGTTAACTAACACAGTTATTTTGTATTTTAATTTGGCTTATTTTCTCGCTTTTAGAATAGAACAGAACAGAACAGAATAGAATAGAATAGAACAGAAATAGATAGATGTTGAATAGAATAGAATAGAATAGAATAGAATAGAATAGAATAGAATAGAATAGAATAGAATAGAATAGAATAGAATAGAATAGAATAGAATAGAATAGAAAATATGGAATGGAATGGAATGGAATAGAATAGAATAGAATGGAATGGAATAGAATAGAATAGAATAGAATAGAATAGAATAGAATAGAACAGAACAGAACAGAACAGAACAGAACAGAACAGAACAGAACAGAATAGAATAGAATAGAATAGAATAGAAAATATGGAATGGAATGGAATGAAATGGAATGGAATAGAATAGAATAGAATAGAATAGAATAGAATAGAATAGAATA
This sequence comes from Azemiops feae, assembly GCA_023970755.1. Classification (NCBI taxonomy): domain Eukaryota; kingdom Metazoa; phylum Chordata; class Lepidosauria; order Squamata; family Viperidae; genus Azemiops; species Azemiops feae. Next base: position 11,972 of record JALGBA010003188.1, on the reverse strand, counting down.
GAATAGAAAATATGGAATGGAATGGAATGGAATGGAATAGAATAGAATAGAATAGAATAGAATAGAATAGAATAGAATAGAATAGAATAGAATAGAATAGAATAGAATAGTGTTAACTGCCATCTGTAAAACATTTTGTGTAAGTTTTCTTTATAAGCCACCGCTCTCCTTAATTTAGCGTTTCTTTCCCATAAACTTTGCCAGTTTTCTAATTCTATATTATGTCCAAAGTTCTTTGCCCATATTATCATTGTTTCTTTTACTTGCTCCTCTTCCATCTTTAAGCTTAACAAATATTTATAGAGTTTCTTAATCAATTTTTCATCTGTTTTTAACAGTACCTGGTCAAATTCTGTCTGTTACAGTACCTACAAATGTGATTTTGTCTCCACAAATGGAGACGGAGTGAATCAAGTGGTTGTGTTGTTGCTGCCATGGGGCATGGGAGTGTTTTGTTGTTGTTGTTTTAAAATAGGTTCTATTATATGGTGGATCTTTTAAAATTTTTAAATGTTGTAAGCTGCCCAGATTCACTGTGAGTTTGTCAGCTTTATAAATTTTGTTAAAATACAAACCAACAAATGTACAAGTGCTAAAAAAAGGTCTCAGAGAAATTGGATGTGGTTTTTTTTTAAAGTAAAACTGGAACTAGATGGAACAAATGGGAAAAAATAAAGCAGGAGACAAAAAAATAAATTAAATTGGCAGGGTTATGCATCCCTGCTAGTCTACAAGTAAAAAAAAAACCAAAACAAAACACAAGAAGTCTTATCATACCAGCTACACACTTTCCTGCCCCCCCACACCTCAAATACTACAAAGTGAAGACTTAACACAGACACAGCCTGATCTGAGCAGAGTTTGGCCCAAGGCATCGGCGCTAACGGCAAACAGAACATCAAAAATCATCTGGGCAAAAATATCCTCTCTTCCCTGGAAGGATTCAGTTCCTTTGAAGTTGCAATCAGTGTTGCCTAGCTTGTCCTGCTGAAACGGCTGCCACATGCCCAAGATCTTGGCACATGCAAAGCCACAAGACCGTACATTTCCCATAGACCGGACACCGTCTCTCCTGCTGTTTGTTTGAGATTAACAGCAGTGCTGAATAGCGAAATGGGAAAGATGCAACAGCCTCTGAAAAAAAATCATCCATGCAATTTCTTTCATTTGTTCTTATCTTCCTGGCTGCAGCTTTCACCTTCTCTCACATTTTGGGCTTTTGGGGTTCCTGAACTGTGAACAACCGAGGTGATGTGGTTGAGTTTCTGTGGGTCAATAATGTAGACACCGGCTTAAGAAGTAGGATTAATAATAATAATAATAATAATAATAATAATAATAATAATAATAATAATAATAATAATAATAATAATAATAATAATAATAATAATAATAATAATAATAAATAAATAAATAAAAATAAATAAATAAATAACCTTTATTGTCATTTTTTATATTGTGGGCACAATGGCACACATAAAATAATGAAATTTAGTTGCCCGCTCTCAAAGTGAAACATATACATGACACACACCTAAACATACTATGTACAACATATATATAGACCCACATCCCTACATATACATAGCAAATAAATATTAAATACTAATAATAATAATAATAATAATAATAATAAAGTTGGAAGGGACCTTGGAGGTCATCTAGTCCAACCCCCTGCTCAGGCAGGAAACCCTATACCATTTCAGACAAATGGCTGTCCAGTCTTTCTTAAAAAACTTCCAGGTTGGAGCATCATGATTCTGGAGGCAGGTTGTTCCACTGGTTAATTGTTCTAACTGTCAGGAAGTTTCTCCTTAGTTCTAGGTTGCTTCTCTCCTTGATTAGTTTCCATCCGTTGCTTCTCGTCCTGCCTTCAGGCACCTTGGAGAATAGCTTGACTCCCTCTTCTTTGTGGCAGCCCCTGAGATATTGGAATACTGCTATCATGTCCCCCCTCGTCCTTCTCTTCATTAAACTGGACATTCCCAATTCCTCATATGCTTTAGCCTCCAGTCTAAATATACATATATTTATAGGGACCTTGGAGTCCTAGTGGATGAACACTTGACCATGAGCCAGCAGTGTGCAGCAGTAGCCAAAAAAAGCTAATGCAATCCTGGGTTGTATAAACAGAGGCATGGAATCAAGATCACGTGAAGTATTATTACCACTTTATAAAACCCTAGTGAGACCACACCTGGAATACTGCAGCCAATTTTGGTCACCATATCACAAAAAAGATGTTGACAGTTTGGGAAAAATTCAGAGAAGAGCAGCTAAGATGATCAAAGACCGGGAGACTAAAACATATGAAGAACAGATGCAGGGCTTGGGTTTGGCTAGTCCACGGGTGTCAAACTCGCCATGTCACATGATGTGTTGTGACATATTGTGACTTTTTCCCCCTTGCTGGAGCTGTGGTGGGCACAGCTTCCGCGTGACGCATCCGTCCTGTGGGCTGGCAATTTGACACCCCTCAGCTAGTCTAAAGAAAAAAGGAAATAGGGGTGACATGATACTGGTAGCAGTATTCCAGTATCTGAGGGGCTGCCACAAGGCAGAGGGGGCCAGGTTGTTCACCAAAGCACCAGAGGGAAGGACGAGAAGCAATGGTTGGAAACTGATCAAAGAGAGAAGCAACCTGGAATTAAGGAGAAACTTCCTAACAGTGAGGACAATTCACCAGTGGAACAGCTGGCCTCCAGAAATCATGGGCGCTCCATCACTGGAGGTTTTTAAGAAGAGACTAGACAGTCACTTGTCTGAGATGGTATAGGTTCTCCTGCTTGAGCAGGGGGCTGGACTAGAAGACCTCCATGGCCCCTTCCAGCTCTATTCTATTCTATTTATATTTACATACTGGTTGAAGATGCTGAGCTTGTCACTGGAAAGCTGACAGCCCAGGTTCAAGACCCAGCACTGTGCAATGGGTGAGTTCCCGTTCGTTGCCTCAGTTCCTGCCCACCGAGCAATTTGAAACAATGCAAATGTGAGTAGATAAATAGGTATCACTTTGGTGGGAAGGTAACAGTGTTCTGTGTGCCTTTGGTGTGTATTTGTGCTAGCTACATGACCATGGAAGTGTCTTCGGACAACACTGTGTCTCCCTCGACCAAGAAACCAAGATGACAACTGCTCCCTAGAGTCAGACAAGACTGGACAGGGAAACCTTTACCTACATAAATATATAATGCAGCTAACTCTTAGCTTATCACTAGGATCGCTCAAAGATATATATTTATTGTCTTTTCTTTATGATTATTACTCTCATATCCTGGCTCTGCTTTTTGGTTGACATGAAAGCAGTCTTCCAATATTGGAGGGGCTGTCACAGAGAACAGGGAGTCAATAGCAATAGCACTTAGACTTATATACCGTTTCACAGTGCTTTACAGACCCCCCCCCCTAAGTGGTTTACAAAGTCAGCATGTTGCCCTCAACAATCTGGGTCCTCATTTTCTCAGAAGGATGGAAAGCTGAGTCAACCTTGAGCCGGTCAAGATTGAACTCCTGGCAGTGGGCAGAATCAGCCTGCAATACTGCATTCTAACCACTGCACCACCATGGAAGGAAGGAAGGAAGGAAGGAAGGAAGGAAGGAAGGAAGGAAGGAAGGAAGGAAGGAAGGAAGGAAGGAGGGAGGGAGGGAGGGAGGGAGGGAGGGAGGGAGGGAGAAAAAGCAATAGCACTTAGATTTATATACTGCTTCACAGTGCTTTGCAGCGCTTTCTAAGCAGTTTATAGAGTCAACCTCTTGCCCCCAACAATCTGGCTCCCTCATTTTACTGGGTCCTCAGAAGGATGGAAGGCTGAGTCAAACTTGAGCTGGTCAGGATCGAACTGCTGGGATCGAACCCAACAATCTGGGTCCTCATTTTACCAACCTCGGAAGGAAGGAAGGCTGAATCAACTTTGAGCTGGTCAGGATCGAACTCCCGGCAGTGGGCAGAGTTAGCCTGCAATACTGCATTCAAACCACTAAGCCACCAGGGTCAACCTATTCTCAGAGCACCTGAGGGCAAGACAAGAAGTAACGGATGGAAACCTATCAAGGAGAAATCTAACCTACAACTAAGGAGGAATTTCCACCTTCTCTGACCTGGTGGGGTGGGCAAGGAGAAGCGTCCTCACTAATAAAGAAAAGGAACCAGTCCTTCTCCTACATCTACATTGAGGTGCCCTGCAAAAACATAGTAACTCCGTCCTATAGGATGGGGTTGAATATTTCAAATGTCAAGCCTTGAAGGTTGATCCTCAACCGAGGACCAGTAGCAAGAGCACTTAGACTCATATACCGCTTCACAATGCTTTACGGTCCTCTCTAAGCAGTTTACAGAGTCAGCATATTGCCCTCAACAATCTGGCTCCCTCATTTTACTGGGTCCTCAGAAGGATGGAAGGCCGAGTCAAACTTGAGCTGGTCAGGATCGAACTGCTGGCAGTCAGCAGAGTTAGCCTGCAATACAGCATTCTAATCACTGCACCCCCAGAGTTCTTCCCAAGATCAACCTGGAACTAAGGACAAAATTCCTGACAGTTAGAACAATTAATCAGTGGAACAACCTGCCTCCAGAAGTTGTGGGTGCTCCAACACTGGAGGTTTTGGAGAAGAGACTGGACAGCCACTTGTCTGGAATGGCATAGGGCAGTGGTGGCGAACCTTTGGCACGGGTGCCAGAGATGGCACTCAGAGCCCTCTCTGTGGGCACGTGCGCCGTCGCCCCAGTCCTAGGCCTTCAGCTGGGTTTTATAAAACCTTTTCGCTTTAGGCCTCCGCCGCCATGTGCAAAAAAAAAAAAAGGTTCAATCAGTCAATTTCAACTTCTTGCGGGGAAAAAAAAGATCTTGCAAAGTTGGAATTGATTGATTGAACTTTTTTAGTCCCACCCAGTCTGCCGTTACCACCGCAGTCACGCCCAGCCAATGGGCCACGCCCACCCAATTGGCCACGCCCAGCCAATGGGCCACACCCACCCGGCACTCGACGATGCATGAGTGGGTTTTGGGTTGCAGTTTGGGCACTCAGTCTCTAAAAGGTTCGCCATCGCTGGCATAGGGTCTCCTGCTTGAACAGGGGGTTGGACTAGAAGACCTCCAAGGTCCCTTCCAACTCTGTTATTCCGCATTAGGTATTCTTGGTTATTGACAGAATTGACAATTGAACAGTTGTCCATGTGACATTCTCTGTGGACTTGTCTTTATTTCTGTTTTTAATAGAAATAATATACATTACAAAAGCGTTCAGTCCGGAGCAGCAAAATCTCAAAAAACAAACACCTGTCAGTCCAGAGATAGGGCCAAGGATCCTGGCAGATCTGCTGATGGCAATTTTTTTCTTCTCCCAGTCCATACTCTTTTTTAATCTAAATGTCAGGTAGGAAATTAAATCCACAATGAAAAGGAGTGTATTACCAACATTTTATTAGATCACAGTTTAATAACCAGACAGAAAAAGAAGGTCATTCGATTGTCAGATGAGTTCATCTCATAAATTAGGCATCAGATTTTTTTTTTAATACTTTACAATAACATCTTTCAAAGATATAATGACTGAGATTTGATGAAGGCACTCTCGCCACGCTGAGCAGATAACACCAATGAAAGGAGTTTTAGTGTTATAATGAAACAATTGCTTGGGAATTTATGAAAAGTGCAGAGGGGGTGTCTCTAAAATAGTTACCATGTCTTTACCGAGTTAATAATTGACTAAAATGCCAAGGTAACAAAGGACACGGGTACCCAGTGAATTCATGTAAGATAATCCTAAAGTCAATAAATAGATGCAAAATCTGTAGGGAGCGGAGAGAATTGTAGCTGAAAGATTGTTATGAACAAATTGAATTTCCCCTGGAGACAGCAAAAGGCCAATGACTCACATAGCTTTAAGAAAAATATCCTACAAAAATGAAGTCTGCAATCTTAGGTCTGTGTACTTTGGGCCAATGTGTGAACATAGCTTGGGTTTTTTTTGCCCCAAGTAAATATGTTATGGGATCATAATGTAAGGTTGCAAAATCTGTAGGGAGGGGGGAGAATTGTAACTGAAACATTGTTATGAACAAATTGAATTTCCCCTGGATACAGCAAAAGATGTAAAAAAGACATTAAGACTCTAGAAAGAGTGCAGAGAAGGGCAACAAAGATGATTAGGGGACTAGAGGCTAAAACATACAAGGAACGGTTGCTGGAATCGGGCATGTCTATTCTAGTGAAAAGAAGAACTAGGAAAGACATGATAGCAGCGTTCCAATATCTCAGGGGTTGCCACAAAGAAGAGGGAGTCAAGCTATTCTCCAAGGCGCCTGAAGGCAGGACAAGAAGCAACAGATGGAAACTAATCAAGGAGAGAAGCAACCTGGAACTCAGGAGAAACTTCCTGACAGTTAGAACAATTAACCAGTGGAACAACCTGCCTCCAGAAGCGGTGAATGCTCCAACACTGGAAGTTTTTAAGAAGAGACTGGACAACATTTGTCTGAAATGGGATAGCAGGGGGTTGGGCTAGATGACCTCCAAGGTCCCTTCCAACATTATTATTATTATTATTATTATTATTATTATTATTATTATTATTATTATTATTATTATTATTATTATTATTATTATTATTATTATTATTATTATTATTATTATTATTATTATTATTATTATTATTATTATTATCCTGGTCCTGGTCTCTTAAAAAAAAACGCACAACACTACAAAAAAGCAAACAGCACTTGGTGATGGAAAAAAGACATTGAGACTCTAGAAACCGGTTAGGAAGAAAACGTTTCTGTCTTTCTCTCTTCCTTTTCAGAATGTATAATACAATTATCAGAGGGGCACATTTAAAAACTCAAACCAACAAACTGCTCTTCTGAAAAGCTGGAAAACCAACTCACTTAGATATCTATGGAGCTCCTCAGTCATCCAGGTCATGGCTGTTCCAAAGGTGCTTTTTTCAAGAAGCAACTGGACTTTCTTGTTTTTCTTTGAAGATTTTTCACTTCTAATCCGAGAAGCTTCTTCAGCTCTGACTGGATGGTGGGGAATGGAAGGATTTATACTCCCTGCAGACAGCTGGTCATTTGCATTCTTTTAGAGAGTCGTTGACGCCACTTGGAGGTTTATCTGTGTCTTCAGGGTCACCTGAGTGGTGCAAATGTGTGTGGAGCCTTCTTGGGACTGCTGAAAGGACTGTGTAGTAGACACAGTTGTAGACCCCCTCCCCTCCACCCTCTCTGAACAGAGGGATATGACATCATCCATCTCCAGTCTATAACACAGTCCCTTCAGCAGTTCCAAGAAGGCTCCACAGCCATTTGCCCCACTCAGGTGACCTTGAGGACACAGATAAACCTCCAAGTGGCCTCAACAACTCTCTAAAAGGAGGCAAATGACCAGCTGTCTGCAAGGAGTATAAATCCTTCCCTTCCCCACCATCCGGTCAGAGCTGAAGAAGCTTTTGGATGAGAAGCAAAACGTCTTCAGAGAAAAACCAGACAGTCCAGTTGCCTCTTGAAAAAGCACCTTTGCGACAATTCACGCAGACCTGAATTAGTTTTGGGGCATGGCAGATGTGCAGCTGGAATCACTCTGCTGAAATCCAGCCCGCAAACTCATTCATCTAAGTGTGAACAGAGATGACATCTCCCAGACAACACTGCTGCACAATGACATTCCAATTAAGCCTGGCGACATTAAGAGCGTTCTACTGTTTTCATCTGCCAATCTTTCCGCAATGCTACTGATATTAATTGAAGGTAATAAGGGGTGGGGCATTGGGCACCAAGAAAAGGAATTAATTGATTTCGGTTGAGTTGGAGACTTCTTCGAAGGGAAAGAACCAAGCTGAAAGTACCAAAATGACTTTTTTTTTTTTAATTGAGAAGATTAAATGCATTCGTGCATTTCAGACTCTTATCGTGGGACTTGCATTCTAATCCCTTGCTCATCTTCCTCGCTGATTTCTGAATCACATCAGAAGTGGACATCCAATCAATATTAGTCAGTATCTGGGTTTAAACATGTTTGGGAGCAACACATGTTTATCATGTGACAATTTTTTAAAAAAACAAATCAGTAAAAAAATAAATAAGAACATAAGAAATAAATATCTTTGCTAAATATAAGAAAGCCAAATTAGTGCCAATAATAATGGGAGCCTTGGGTGCAATCCCAAAACAACTTTTCAGGCACCACCTGAACACCGTCGGCATTGACAAATTCACTCTCAGTCAGAAAAGCCAAATGCACAGGTATAGTAAGGTGGTACCTTGCTCAATAGTAGCAACTGTGAGAGGGATCTCGGAGTCCTAGTGGACAATCACTTAGATATGAGCCAGCAGTGTGCTGCAGCTGCCAAAAAAGTCAACACAATGTTAGGCTGCATTAACAGAGGGATAGAATCAAGATCACGTGAAGTATTAATACCACTTTACAATGCCTTGGTAAGGCCACACTTGGAATACTGCATCCAGTTTTGGTCACCACGATGTAAAAAAGACGTTGAGACTCTAGAAAGAGTACAGAGAAGAGCAACAAAGATGATTAGGGGACTGGAGGCTAAAGCATATAAGGAACGGTTGCTGGAATTGGGTATGTCTAGTTTAATGAAGAGAAGGACAAGGGGGGACATGATAGCAGTGTTCCAATATCTCAGGGGCTGCCACAAAGAAGAGGGAGTCAAGCTATTCTCCAAGGTGCCTGAAGGCAGGAGAAGAAGCAACGGATGGAAACTAATCAAGGAGAGAAGCAACCTGGAACTATGGAGAAACTTCCTGACAGTTAGAACAAATAACCAGTGGAACAACCTGCCTCCAGAAGCGGTGAATGCTCCAACACTGGAAGTTTTTAAGAAGAGACTGGACAACCATTTGTCTGAAATGGTATAGGGTTTCCTGCCTGAGCAGGGGGTTGGACTAGATGACCTCCAAAGTCCCTTCCAACTTTATTATTATTAAAATTTTTTTGCAAAAGGCAGCTTTACTTGGAACAGCTTACAGCTCTAACACCATCGAACATCAACCTCTGCCTATCCCGGGTCTTTGAGGAGGACTCGATAGATGGATAAAAATGCCAAATCCAGTCTGAAGATCTGGCTGACTATGCAACAAACCCAATAAAAATGAATAATTAAAAAGGATACGAATTTAAAAAGGAACAAAAAACAACAACGAGCAAACAAAAAAACTCAAAGGACAGACTTGAGAGATCACTGGATCTTTTTTTCTGCCTTCAGGTTTTTCAATGATTTCTGAACAACTGAGATTATTTTCTTATTAGAATAGAATAGAGCTGGAAGGGACCTTGGAGGTCTTCTAGTCCAGCCCCCTGCTCGAGCAGGAGAACCTATACCATCTCAGACAAGTGACAGTCCAGTCTCGTCTTAAAAACCTCCAGTGATGGAGCACCCACAATTTCTGGAGGCCAGCTGTTCCACTGGTTGATTGTCCTCACTGTCAGGAAGTTCCTCCTTAATTCCAGGTTGCTTCTCTCTTTGATCAGCTTTCCCCCCCCCCTAAGTTTCTATGTTTTAATCTGATTCCTTGTAGCTTCTCCATATCTCATGTCTGTGGAGATTCTCAATCCTCAATCAACAGATTCTCAATCAACCCCCCCCCACTGCCCCCCCAAGAAAGTCCAGTTGCCTTTTGAAAAGACATCCATATCTCATGAACAATCTTTCCAGTCTTCCATCATCCATCTTCTTCGATCTCTATTTTTAAACATTAGCTATTCATCTCTTGATCATCCTTGTTCCAATTCTGCCGAATCCTTCTTCGTCTACTATGCTCATAGTTGGGAGCGATGCTTGACGGAGTTCTTATCAACATAGAACAATTGCTTCCCATGCCTTAAAACATCTTCTTCCATTCATCTTTCTGCTCGTTGTGTGAATTCCCCTAGTCAATATTTGACTTGTGGACTTAGCCTACAGATTCCAAATCAACTCTTAATTTCAGCCTTGCAGTTTCTTAACGCTTTAATTTCAAATTGAGATTTACAGTTTGGCCCGTTGCTTCCATGTACTGTATACATTTTTCTGCATGGTTTTGCATAATACATCCATTTGGCAAGCACACTTCTCTAAGGAAATACATTTGGTGACGCTATTTTCACATGCCTCTTTGTGCAGATTTCCCCTTAATATCTGCCATTTGAGCTGGGATTTGGGGGTGGGGGTGGTGGGGAGAAAATGTATGATAAGTGAAAATACCAAAAAGTAGATGTTATGTTCTTTTGCATAATGAGTCAGCTCGAGAAATTGAACCGTTTTACATTGAAAATCAAGGCAGATCAAATTCTGTCCGCCAGGCTAAGTCTCTCCCTCCCTCCTTCTCTCTCTATTTGCCTCTATCAACCATTTTTTTTTAAAACAGGATTAGAATGGAACGGAATGATAAAGAGAGTTTAAGAAGAGACTGGACAGTGACTTATCTGGAATGGTAGAAGGTCTCCTGCTCGAACATGGGGTTGGATTATATGACCTCCAAGGTCCCTTCTAACTCTGTTATTCTATGTTCTGTGTTTTTTGTTAATGGAATGGAATGGAATGGAATGGAGTGGAGCAGAGCAGAATGGAAGAGGAGAGGAGAGAAGAGAAGAGAAGAGGAGGGTAGGGGGAGGGGAGGGGAGGGGAGGGTAGGGGGAGGGGAGGAAGAGGAGGAGTGGAGTGGAGAGAAGATAGAGAAGGAAAGGAAGAGGAATGAAGAGGACGGAAGGAGAGGAGAGGAGAGGAGAGGAGAGGAGAGGAGATGAGAGGAGAGGAGAGGAGAGAAGAGAAGAGAAGAGAAGAGAAGAGAAGAGAAGAGAAGAGAAGAGAAGAGAAGAGAAGAGAAGAGAAGAGAAGAGAAGAGAGGACTTTATTGGACCAAGTATGGTTAACCACACAAGAAATTTGTCTCTGGTTCAGAAGCACTCAGTGTACTTGCAAAACAGCACAGAACATACTACTACTACTACTACTACTACTACTACTACTACTACTACTACTAGAAATGTGCATCCAATAGAAGGGGGTAATAAGAGGTCATAAAGGAATAAATAATACTACAGCCACACTCTATACATACACATTAGACGGAACTTAGTAGTCACCCCATTTTGTCAACTGCGAGTATTAAGTGTTCAGCAGAGAGATGGCACGAGGGAAAAAAACTGTCCCTGTGCCTAGTTGAGCTTGGCATACAACGCCCAATAGCACCGTCCCGAGGGAAGAAGCTGAAAGAGTTTGTGTCCAGGATGCGAGGGGTCTGCAGCTATCTACTCAGTCCACCTTGCTTAATTATTCTTGCTTTCTTAAAAAAAAACAACTGCTGTCATTTTTAACTTCCGTTTTAACTTTGACATTTTAATTTTTTACATACTGTTTTATAATTGCAATGGTTTATCAAAAGGTGAAACATAATCATACAGCCTGCTCCAACACTGGATGTTTTTAAGAAGAGATCAGACAACCATTTGTCTGAAATGGGGTCTCCTGCCTGAGCAGGGGGTTGGGTTAGAAGACCTCCAAGGTCCCTTCCAACTCTGTTATTCTATTCTATTCTATTCTATTCTATTCTATTCTATTCTATTCTATTCTATTCTATTCTATTCTATTCTATTCTATTCTACTCTACTCTACTCTACTCTATTCTATTCTATTCTATTCTATTCTATTCTATTCTATTCTATTCTATTCTATTCTTTTCTATTCTATTCTATTCTATTCTATTCTATTCTATTCCATCTTTATCCTATTCTATTCTATTCCATTCCATTCCATTCCATATTTTCTATTCTATTCTATTCTATTCTATTCTATTCTATTCTATTCTATTCTATTCTATTCTATTCTATTCTATTCTATTCCATTCCATTCTATTTTCTATTTTCTATTTTCTATTTTCTATTTTCTATTTTCTATATTCTAGTCTAGTCTAGTTAGTCTTTTTTCTATTCTATTCTATTCTATTCTATTCTATTCTATTCTATTCTATTCTATTC